>JNEK01003108.1:0-94320 GCA_000697295.1 Mucor indicus B7402
CCCAAAAAAAAAAAAAAAAAAAAAAAAAAAAAAAAAAAAAAAGACTCTATCTATACTGAAAGATACATGCTAACTCCTGAGCTCAACCCTGAAGGGTACACTCAGAGCGCAGTGAACAATATGACGGGTTTCAAAAACACCAAATACCTATTGATCCATGGCACTGGTGATGACAATGGTACAAAATACGTACAAGCCTAGCTGTAACAAAATAGTAACTGATACATCATAGTCCATTTCCAGAATTCAGCCGTTTTGGTCGATAAATTAACTCAAGCTAATGTACATAACTATCAAGTCCAATTTTTCACAGACAACAACCATGCTATTGGATATCATAACGCGAACCAAAACGTATATCATTTACTCACAAACTTCTTATCAGAAAGGTATTAATAATTGTAAACACCTTAACTTTCAAAAAAAAAAAAAAAAGTCATTTACATACTTGTTATAGTTTTGGGGGGCGAAACATATAAACATGTCCGTAAAGAACTAAACGGTCATTTCTCTGGTCCTTTACCCAAATAAAAAACATTTTTTTTATTTTCTATTTATGAACGTCTTTTTAAGAAATCTAAAATAGCTTTGGTTCCTTGGTCAACAACAGCCGGACGAGGAATTCTAAATCGGTTACCAAACACCAACAATTCCTTAAGATGTTCAAGGCGACTCAGCCCAGGAGGTAAAAATCCAATGTCGTTGTTACTAAGATCCAATACTTCTAATGAATGGCTGAATTGTTGCTCGTTGATGTTATCTAATTTGTTGGAACTCAATGAAAGTACACGTAAACGAGGCAATACAGCTGCGAAATGGCTGGGTAGTACCGTCAATGCGTTGTAATTCATAGAGAGCTCCTCAAGTTGGGGAAATGAAGAAGGGGTGTCTTCTACACACTCAATGGATTTCAAGCGGTTGTTGGAGAGCTTCAAAGTTTTCAAGTGTCTAAAAGTAACACCTTCGATGGTAAATGTAAAACTGGAAAGTCGGTTATGTTCCAAGTTGAGATGGACTATAAATTTGGATATCGTATTGAGATAAGAAGGGAATAGAGTGAACACATTGTGATCTAATGACAAGCAATAAGTATAAAAATACACGTAATAGAGAAAATGTACATGTACCTAAGAGAATGGTTCCAGGGATATCTTCAGTGAAATTAATTGAATCACTTGGGAATTCAGAGAGCTGCTTGTTGGATAAGTCTAGTTTCTTGCTGATGTTTACTTTTTGAGAAAGTTCGTTACTGAGGTCATTGATTGCTTCCTCATCTTGATCCACGTTAGCATGTTCTTCTTCAACGACTGCAGTACTTTGGCCATCAGCACTCGGGTCTTCAGCACCTTTATTCTCTTCCAACTGCTGTTGATAGTTGCTCTTTAAGGAAGCAATCAGTTGAGTGTGGGTCATGGATGTGACGGCTCTCATAGGATTTCCTTCACAATGAAGCGTCTTCAGATGCTCTAACTTGCCCAACTCGTAGGGTAATGCATGCAACTGGTTACCCCTTACATCCAAACGCTCCAATAAATGCAAGTTAAAGACATACGAAGGTATATCTTTTAGTTGATTTGAAGAAATATCAAGCGTCTTTATATGAGGTGCACATAATAATCCTGTCAAACCGTTTTCTTGCAATTTGTTTGTCATGAGTGAAAGTTCCATTAGTTTTGGCATATAAACGTTTTCCTTTCCTTGACTGATAGTTGTGATATAATTGTTACCAGCATCTAAGCGTTCAAGTAGAGGTAATTCAACCTTTTGCTCAGTAGCTATTAGCGTTGATTTTTAGTTTATTTCCTTACAAAAATAAGGACAAGGGTTTTACCTGAGAATAAGTATTTCAATCTATTTCGGTTGACGTTAAGTTCTTGTAATTTAGTCCAGCCTAAAAGCAAAGGTAGCTTTTCGAGTTGATTATGGCTCAAGTTGAGTTTTGTAAAACTGCAGCCGTCAACTAGCACATTTTGAATTTGGTTGTCGCTAAGGTCAAGTCTTTCTATACTGGTTTTTTGTAAAAGAATATCACCTTTAAGTTGATTATGTGATAAATTCAATTCCTTTAGTTGTTCAAGTTGAAATAGGACTGCAGGTATTTCCTCAAACTGGTTATAAGGCAGCATAATCGAGGTTAGGTTTTTTAAGTGTTGCAAGGTATCGGGCAAACTTGTCAATCTATTATCACGAAACTATTACGAAATTATGTTAGTTGTTATTAAGAGACCCCACTGCAGAGTTAGTTACATCAATATAAGTCAAGGCCCCAAACTCTTCACCAAATCTGTCATCAATTTCAGTCAAAGTATTGTCACTCGCAATAAACTTTGTCAGTTCAACAGCGTCGTACCAAGCGTCTCCTGTATTCGAGAAATCAACTACAATTGAATTAGGATCTACTTGATACCTTTTTATCGAGGTTAGTTTCACGTATTTAGTTCATAAAATATAAATACATACATTTTCAAGACTTCTTCTGGTAGTTTGGTCAATCCTCTACTTGATATATCCAATTTTCCTGACGCTTTTGCCTGCTTAATAACAACCTGTAACTTTCTTGGCTCCGCGCTTACAGTTTTCTCCTCAAACCCACCACCACCGTATCGTTCAGCTCCTGTCATGAATGTCTTTTTCTTTTTTACTGGCTGCTCTTCTACGACATTTTTAGATGATTGTAAACGTGCTCTTTGTTGAGCCATGAATGCCTTTACGCCCTGAGATGCACCGACATTCTCATTGATTTGATTACTCATCTTTCTCGAAGGAGATTCAGTTGGTTTTTTTACAGGCTCTGCAGTCACTAAACCAGAAGCAGAAGGTTGCTGCTTTTGACGGAGTAAAGAAGCTTTAGTAGCCCTTGGTTGGATGGAAGGCTTTCTACTTGCCATGCTGAGAAGGAAACGAAAAAAAAAAAAAAAAAAAAAAATGTTAGTCTACATGAAATTTCCCTCCTTATCTTTTTTTTTCCCCTCTCTCTCTCTCTCTTATGGTGGGTTGTGGTAGTTTATTTAAACAATTCGGTCAAACACTTAAACGACGATCTACCAGTTTATCTTCTGTTTCTTCTTCTAATACACTTTTCACCAACTCTTTTGTTTCTAAAGTCAAAGAATACAGTACCATGAGTGATCATCAAGCACAAGCACTTGACTTTGTTGATTTCATTAATGCTTCACCTTCACCTTTTCATGCTGTTCATGAAGCTTCGAAACGTCTAGAACATGCAGGTTTTTTACGCATTAGTGAAAAAGACGAATGGCACTTGAAAAAGAAGGGCAAGTACTATTTCACCAGAAATGGGTCTTCTATTGTCGCATTTGTTATTGGCGATAAATATCAGCATGGAAAAGGCGGTTTCTCCATTGTAGGAGCACACACCGACTCACCTTGCTTGAAAGTAAAGCCTGTTTCAAAAAAGGAACAAGTAGGATATATTGAAGTAGGTGTTCAACTCTATGGAGGTGGTACTTGGTAAGAAAAATATACTGTATTTATTAGAGGAGATATTTATATACGTTTAGGCATACTTGGTTTGATCGTGACCTTGGTATTGCTGGTCGTGTCATGGTTCAACATGAAGATGGAACTTATAAACATACACTTGTTCATATTAACAAGTATGTCCATAAAAAAACAAACAAACAAAGAATGTATTGACATGATTTGAAATAGACCTCTTTTACGTGTTCCTACTTTAGCTATTCACTTGGATGGATCTGCTAATGAAGCCTTTAAATTCAATAAGGAAACACATATGCTACCTGTACTAGCAACTGCTGCTAAATCGTAAATTCTTGTGTTATTTTACTTTTTTTTTTTGATTCTAAAACGCAAATAATAGTGCTTTGAATGCTAAAAAAGAAGGAAAGTCATGGGCACCAAATCAAACAAAAAATCATCACCCAGCATTAATCAATATCTTGGCAGAGACAATGAAAGTCGAGGGTAACAATAGAACAGAGTCAAAATAGGGAGGTTCATTATTAAGCGAAAAGTGTAGAACATCAAATTTATGACTTTGAACTATGTATGTTTGATACTCAACCTGCTTGTCTTGGTGGTGTTTATGATGAATTTATCTTTTCCGCTAGACTTGATAATTTGGGCATGTCTTATTGTTCTCTTATGGTACGATAAAAAAAAAAAAAAAACAGGAACTCCGATGATGCTTACATAATCATTTAGGCATTAATTCAGTCAAGTGAAGAGGACTTGTCAAATGAACCCAATGTTCGTTTGATTTCTTTGTTTGATAATGAAGAAATTGGTAGTACCTCAGCACATGGCGCCAACTCCAACTTGTTACCAGCTACATTGGAAAGAATTTTATCTTCTTCCATTGGTAGTAAAGCACCACCACAAAATATCAAGGTAGCATTTGAACAAGCTGTTCATAAGAGTATGTTAGTTAGTGCTGATATGGCTCATGCTGTACATCCCAATTACGTGTAAATATATGCATATATATATATGATTGCAGACGCGTCATTAATATTTATATTTAGAGAAAAATATGAAGAAAACCATAGACCTCAAATGCATAAAGGAACTGTTATTAAAATTAATGCAAACCAAGTAAGTCTATTTTTCCCCCAGTTTTACTCAATGTGTATTAATTAGGGTAATTGCTAGCGCTATGCTACAACGGCACCAACAAGTTTAATTTTGAAAGAAATTGCCCATCAAAGACAAATTCCTATCCAGGTACTTTGTTGTAATAGTAGTTCTTTACAGTGATCATGTATTCATTTCATTGATAGGAATTTGTTGTGCGTAACGATTCTTCGTGTGGCTCTACAATTGGTCCTATGTTAAGTGCAAAACTTGGTCTTAGAACTATAGGTAACTATAGACACGTCATTTTACATTATATGCTTACTTTTTTTTTATTATTATTAGATGTTGGTAATCCTCAATTGAGTATGCATTCTATTCGAGAAATCGGAGGTGTTGATGACGTTAAGAACGGTATAGATCTTTTAAAGGTAAAACATATAAAAAAAAAATAAGGTAGTCTATCTCTCTTGTTGATATGGCTATTATAGGCATTTTTTGAATTGTTCCCTGATGTAGACTCACGCGTCACTGTTGATTGATTGTGTTATATGTTGTCAATTTTTCGCTCCGAATTCTACAATAAATCACTTTTTATTTTTTTTTTTATTTTTTAAAAAAAAGCGTTATTTTCCTTTTTTTTTTTTTTTTTTTTTTTTTTTTTTTTTTTTTTTTTTTTTTTTTTCAAACCATGACAATTACTCGAATGAATCCAAGGAGTAATTCAATACCACCTATTATTGATAATGAGGGTAATTAGAATAAAAAGTTTTTTTTTTATTGTTTATTAGTTGAAGATTGACAAAGATGATCTAAAAAGATAGTCCTCAACAAGATCTTGAAAGCATAGAATCTAATATCACAACAGATAGAGAAACTAGTTTACATGTTACATCTTGGTTAGACGTGATAGATAAAAAGAAGAAAAAACACTGATAAATTTAAAATTAGGGTAAAAGCGAATTATGTGCAAGAAAGAGAGCATAATGTACCCAGAAAGAATATGTATGAGCATTATAAAGGTTATTGTGCAACCCATAATTTGCCACCTGTCAATTCAGCAACATTTGGTAAACTTTTAAGAAATGTTTTTCCTGATTTAAAGACAAGAAGATTGGGAGTAAGAGGACAATCAAAATACCATTATTGTGGTATTCGAGTTAGAAATGAAACGGATCAACCTTCAATAAATGAAACATTGAGATTAGCTGATGATAATAATATAACAACAACTGAAGGAACAACATCTACTACTGTTACTGCCAGTAGTATCCCAACTAACCCAGGTGAATTGCCTAGTTTTATGGTACCTAGTATCCCAGCGTTTAGATTAAATGATGAAGTGAATACAACTATAATTGCTAATTTTACAGCAAGTTATG
Source organism: Mucor indicus B7402 (assembly GCA_000697295.1). Classification (NCBI taxonomy): domain Eukaryota; kingdom Fungi; phylum Mucoromycota; class Mucoromycetes; order Mucorales; family Mucoraceae; genus Mucor; species Mucor indicus. The sequence continues at coordinate 5,937 of JNEK01003108.1, forward strand.
AAAGGCATTGTAAAGATATCTTGTATTGTATTTCATCTAATCAAGTCATGAAAATAAGAGATATTTTAAAGACATTTTATACTGAAATGCCTATTGATTATGCTCAACTTTTACATATTCTACCTGAAATGACTGAAGCCATTTGGAGATGGGATTGTACACTTTATGATGTAAGTATTATATCTACCTTGATTTATCAGTACTTTTAATTACAAATTCTAGACAATGATCAATCGATTTTTGCCTAGTGTAAACCATGTGCTTTCAACTGAAACTACAATTGCTTTACGGGATTATACAAGAGAGATAAGAGTTTGGATTGAAACAGCATTGATTAGTTATCCAGCACCCTTAGTTCAAAAGAAATTAGATGGTAGCTAATAATTCTCTATATATATTTACATCTAATAAATTCTTATCATAGTGGCAAGAATATTCTCTGCTAAATTTCGTAGACAACTTTCATTGAATTATGCAGCACAAAATGCATCGACTATATTAAATGAACCAAGGCATATTGCTATCATGAAAGAAGATTGGCATCAATTTGATTTTGATAGTATTTTAGATCAAACTTTATGGGTTTGTGATTGTGATACAACAGAAATCAGAAATATCTGCAAGTATAAAAAATGACAACTTTTTTTTTTTTTTTTTTTTTTTTTATTTCTTATTCATGTGTGTATGTTTATAGTGTGTCGAGAGGTTTATAAATTATTAACTACGAAATGCTCTATTGAACATTGGATGAATTGGATTAGTGATATTGTTGATAAATATTTAAGAATTTATTCACCTGTAAGATTTTTTTTTACCATTGTCTTAAAGTACTAATCCAATGAAATTTAGAGTCACCCAAATGAAGCCAGTAGTTTTGTATCAAGGTCTAAACAATTATTATTGAAATGGAACTTTTATACTACATTGATTATGAAGGATTTAACACTTCAACAAGCTAGAAGTTTCGGTCAATTTCAAAGTTTACGTCTATTTCTTGATGATTATATGTTGTATCTTGTTGAAGAATGTATTGCTCAAGTTAATTTTACTTTAATGCACTATGGTCATCAACAGAAAATAATGAAAAACGACCCTTAACACTATCCTATTCCCCCCCCCCTATATAGTTTGCTTACCTATTATTTTTCTCTATTATCTCTTTTTTTTTTTTTTTGCTTTACTTCTTTAGCTTTTGTATCATATATAATAATATATTTATTTCCTTTCTTTATATAGCAAGTGAAACCAGCGTGATATTATGTATATAAATGTCATATTTTGAAACATTGTCTTCCTTTCTTATGGAAATAACAAATAGTCTTGATCAACAATTAGAAGGCATTGACCGTCTGCCTACTGGATTCTTTCCTCCTTCTTCTGTCATAAGAAACCAACATCATGATAAAAAGAGACTTATCGTAATGGCTTATGATCATTCTACTTTTGGTGACGCTATGATAGCCAAATCCATTCATCTCGGTCTAATCAAACCAACAGACGTTATTCGTATTCTAAATGTTGTCAGTCATGCAGAATACCGAAATATGTTTGCACCTATGCTGACAGATATCAATAAAACAAAACTAGGTTTACATGAGACCCCTACCTTGGATACTCATTTAGCAAGTGCTGCAGATAACATGATAAATGAAATTATCAATTGCTTAAAAAAGAATGGGGTAAAGACAATCTAGTTAACAATACTGTAGATTATTGCTCTAATGATGATTATCCCAGTTTGTAAACGTAAGTTCAGATATTATGAGAGGGGACCCAAAAACTTGTATAGTGGATTATTGTCGTTTGAAAAAACCAGCCTATCTGATTGCGGGAACTCGCGGGTTGGGTTCAGTCGGAAAGTAAGACAACAGCAATACAAAGTAGGTTACATATATATTTATTATTGTATAGAGTGGTGATGGGCTCTGTTTCTACTCATCTTGTACGTCACTGTCCTTGTCCTGTACTCATATGTAAACTGGAGAACTCTGAAATTGAAAAACGTAAAGGCTTGAACGACCAGAAGCAAACAGCTATTGTTGATTTCCTGGGTAATGCTTGCATTAAAAAAAAAAAAAAAAAAAGTTAATTTGTATAGCCTTCATATGAGCATTTCACAATGTGAGGAAAACCTTTAACAATATTTATATAAAATGAATGTCTATTTTTTAGCAACAAAAGATCAAGGGCTAACCCGATGTTTCTTCCGTAATGGCTCATCTTCTGACTCACTGCTGCTACTACTACGGCTGCCGCTGCTACTGCTGCTTGATAAAGTGTTTTGACTATTCTTTTCTCCTTCAGAATCCTTGCTTTGGCTATCGTTTTCGTCTTCGGATTCCTCGCTCCGACTGTCTACTTTGCCCTCCTCAGACTCCTCACCTTCACTGCTGTTTTCCTCACTTTCGCTGTTATTATCGTCTTCAGATTCTTCTTCTTGACTTTCTACTTTGCTATCTTCGCCAGTAAATTCACGGTTGCTTTGATCATCTTGTTCAACTCCTTCGGGCCATGTTATATCTACAGGTTCTAATTTCACCTGAACAATATGTCTACTTGGTTGACGCTCACTACCCTGTGAGTCTCCAGTCAAGTGGTTATAGGATGTCTCATATAAGTTTAGACAAGCTTCTCGTTTCTTTTCTAATGTTGTGGCTGACTCAATCGCTGTTTCTACATATTTTGTAAGCAAAAATGCCGACACCAAAGCAGAAAAAGTCATTGCTGCAACAGAATGTTTCTGTAGTAACTGTTCTGCATCTTCTGGAACTTGATCTGGTATGGATGTTTCTTCTGAATCATTAGCAAAAAGTTCATTAATGTACTCTTGTTCGTGTTGGTTCAAAAAGTATAGGTAACGATCGTCCCTGGTCGAATTGACAGCTATCAACAAATCTTTTCTATGTAAAAAAAAACAAAAACGGCTTATCTTAGTGATCTAAGGGACAAGTAAGTACGTATAAAGCATACTTTTTGAAGATTCTGCGAATTTTTGCATTCTTCTTAAACGCATTGTCTATTGCTTTTGACACATTTCGTGAATCATAGTCGCATTCTTCTAAAATCTTCTTTACTTTATCGGTATATCGTTTTAGTCTTCGTTTTTGTAAAATAAGCATATGTTTTTTGGCATAATATCTGTGAGCACGAACGAGTTCTCCTCCTTTTGAGGGTCTTCCTCTTCCATTAGTCCTCGGTTCATCATACTCAGGCACATTCAATTCAACTAAAAGAGATCAGTTTGAGCTATTAAGTGCTTTTAAGGTATGTCTTTACCTGCGTTTTTTCTGTTTCTTCTTGCACCCGCTGGACTCATTCTGTAACCAAACCAAAGAGTTGGAAGTTTGTCTCTAAAAAAAAATGAAAAAAGTGTGACTCGCAACTTCTTTTTTCATGCGAATTGAAAATGTCAGTTGTCAAAAGCTTAAACAAAAGCTACTTTTTAGAATACCTAGCTATACTAAACCTTAACAGAACCAGGGGTAGGAAGTTGATAGTCTACTATATTATAAGCAAAATAACATTAAACACATTAAAGAGAAGCGGCTCGAGAGGCGCAAGGCTTGTGTATTTTAAGATTTTATCGCATTTATTATCGTAACTGAGTTACTCATTAAGGTGCATAAACGAACGAAAAGAGGATTTCTCTGGAAATAATATAGACCCAAATATCATCTATTACGGTGATTTTGCCTCCAAAGCCTTCACCAAAGCGTTCATAACATCTTCGTTATAATGGCTCAGATCCAAATCTGGCTTTTCCATCTTTTCTGCCAAAAAATCATTCTAAAAGAGGGGTGGGGTGGAGAATGAATACCATTATGTCAAATAAACATAGTTTTCATTCTATATCTTACCAGCTCATCACGTAGAAATTTCAATAATACACCCGTTCTAGCGAAACAATCAAAATACATCCACTTGTCTAAGATTAATTTTCTTTGTTTGTGCTGCCAAAAATAATAAGAAACATGAAAAATAATCATATTGTTCTATACCTTGATTTCAAACTCGGTGGATAGTAAAATAACCGCTATGGCATCAACCCATCCTGCTTCCCACATAAACACACGTTCTTTTGCCCCTGTATTATTCATTACAACCGTGTTATAGACAAGGAATTCAGTATGAGGTTTGATTTCCTTTTCAAAAAGTACGGAAGATGGGTGAATTTGAAGTTGCATATCCTTGTTGACAAGTTGCTTTGAATCAGACAGGAACTCTGCAATTTTTGGATACAATCCTGCTGTTAATGCTGCGTTGATCACAGGAAGAGACCCAGAATGAGTGTTGTATGCAGCTGGAATGTCACAAAGTTGAATCCTTGATCGTTTCATTTCATAGGCGTTGTTTCTATATTCACCATTCACGAATCCAATACTAACCAGCAGTCCAAAATATTGCTGTTTCATGTCTTCGATCATCTCAAGATTTTGCTCGCTTAAAAAATTCTCCTTACAGAACGCACGTAGTTTTCTAGAGACACTAGAGGAAGATTGGTTCTTTGCCTGCAATTCGATGATTTGTTTTCTCCAAGCGCTGTATGCATTATAAATGGTTAAGAAATCAGAATTGTAAACCTTGAATCGAGAACGAGCTATATCCGCCTCATCCTCCTTGCCAAACGGACGAACGAAAGGGCTTTTGTAGCTAAGAGCGGCTGCGATCGTTAAAATGGGGTCCAGACAGCGGAAAATAGCACCAAACAAAATCATTTTGCCAATATGTACGTCAACAGGTAAGTCAGACAAGTGTACACCTAATGGTGTGAGCTTTTCATACCCATCCACAGATAACGCTTGAACCTATAATCACATGTTTAGTTATTTCTTGTAAACGCTCTATATACTCTCCTTACTTCTTGTAAAGTCAAAATAGCATTATCAATCATCTTCTCTGAAGGCGCGTCTAAAGTGGCGTTCAAGACATCTCGAATGCTACCAAGTTCACAAATTTTAATACGTAAACATAATTCTTCCAAAGGCAAACGAAGGATTTCAGGTGTTTCATAATCGGCCATCTATTAAAAAGGAATTAAGCATAGGTTTCATTGGTTAACAAAGAAAAAGAGACCTCTTCATATTTTTGTTGAGTAAACAGATGAAAACAAACACCTTCTTGCACACGACCAGCACGACCTCGTCTTTGTCGTGCGTTTGCTTTAGCAACATATTTTTGAAGTAAACGCGTAACTCGTCTTTTGTCATCATAACTACACAAAAAAAAAAATGTCAATAAAAATTGATAGTCTGGAGATAGACTAGCTTTACCTAACGACTCTGGACATGCCGGTGTCAATCACTACAGTGACATCGCTAATAGTGACACCTGTTTCAGCAATGTTTGTAGAAAATACAATCTTACGTACGCCTTCTGGTGGTATTTCAAATGCTTTCTCTTGATGTTCTGATGATAGTGTTGAATGGAGTGCGATTAAAACATATTTTTCAGGGTTTCCTAAAACATGATGGCTGGAAACAAGGTCAAACAATTTACGGATTTCATTCATACCGGGCAAGAAAATAAGGATGGCGCCTGTATCAGGAATGGTGTTCTTTGTTTTTTTGTTAACAATGTGATCTAAGAGCTCCAGAATCAAGTCGTAGTTTATCTTTTTGTCATCCATACGCTTAATCATCTTCCGAGTGTGTCTGCTGTATTTCTTTTCTTCAGAGTCTTCTACATCCTCGTTATCCACAGAGACTGTGGTGAGCTTTGAATGGTTGATAGTAGGGTCGTAGGGGTCTTCGTCATCAGTGTCTTCCTCAAATACTTCATAGTGAACACGCTGAGAAGAACCATGTTGACCAGATACATGGATATCACCTTGATCTATAGCACACGAATTCAGTGAAATGTGCATGCAGGTAAATAGAAAGATCCTTACTCTTTTTAACTTTAGATTGTCTGAGAGCATATGGCGAGTCTTCTTCAAGGGTATAACCTAAAAAGACAAATATATTGTTCAGGAAAGAACCAGTCTATTTGGATCAGAATTGTACCTGTTTCTTCAATAACATCTTCCAAGAACTGAACGTGAACAGGATATGTTCTTCCCGGCACCGATATTACAGGACAATTACCAAAGTAGTCAGAGAAACGGCTAGCTTCCACAGTAGCACTCATCAATATAATCCTAATGAATCGTTGTTAGTATGGGATACAATAAAAAGAACAACACACTTTAAATCTGTTCTAATTGCGCAAAGTCTCTTTAAGACGAGGAGCAAGAAATCGCTTTCTATGGTACGTTCATGTACTTCGTCCACAATGACATGAGTGACTCCATCCAAGTATTTGTCACTTTCTAACCTACGTAGCAGAATACCCTGAGGGAGAGTTAACTTTATGTTTTTGCAATATAAGAATATGTAGATAGTTTACAGTTGTGCAGAAAAGTAAAACATTTTCAGCTGAACTTTTACTCTCAAGTCTGATTTGATAACCAACCATAGCATCGCGGCTGCCAGTGGATCTGGGTCGGTCCCCCATTTCAATAGACACTCGGTTGGCAATAGACATAGCAGAAATACGTCGAGGCTATCGTTTTGTTAATATCAGCTAGTCATCTAGTGTTTAGGGCTATTATTACCTGTGTACAAATAACAGTACCACCCTCTTTGCAATTCAATAATAGATCTTCAGCCAGAAATTGAGGAACTTGAGTACTCTTACCACTATATTCATTGATTAAAGTCATACTAATACCATCAAGCTAGTTGTTTATTTACCAGCCAGTCTCACCAGAAATAATTAGAAATTGGTTTTTCTTGACAATAGCAATAATATCATCTCTATAAGCACTGATGGGCAAGTCACTTCTTTTTGCCTGTTATACAAGTAAGTGAGTACTAAAGAAAATAGTATCAATAATAAAAGCACCTTCATTTCTTTATAGCTTTCAGACCCTAATCTTGCAGCAAACTTTTCTTGCATTTTCTCAAACAACTTTTGCTGTTTCAAGACTTTTTCTTTTGATCTCGTTACTGCCTTATCACTCGAAACAGAATCCATGCTTTTAAAATCACAAGACTAAATATTCTCCTACTTTAGTAAAATAAAAGAATGAATAGTTTTCCTTACACCACGCTTTTTCTTATGTCCATGTGAGGTTGTTTCCACCAGGTTTTTGAGAAAAGTGATTCTCTTTTTATCTGCTTCTAATTGAGGAGCTTCTTCACGTAATTTCTATATAAAAAGGTTAAAGTGCTGTTTCGTCCATATCCGTCTGTACCTTTTCTTTAAGCCACTCACTCCACAGATCTTTATAAGAATTAGACATTAATTTATAGGTAGATGAGCCAGGGTCCAAGGTAAATAAAGCGTATAACTATTCAAAATCGATCAGAAAGTGCAGCAAGAGTGATATAATTACATACAGATACGACTTGTTCAGCATCTTGACGACTGGAGGCACCCATATCAGAAGGTAATTCAAAAGTTGTATAATTCATATTTTTTGCATTTTTGAGAATTTTCACTGTAGATCTCCATATATTAGCACCTACAGTGGATGAATTGAATATCTGTTTGCCGTATTTTTGTTTGTTGCAATAGTCGAGCAAGAAATCCTTGGGATATCGGCCAGTGTACGATTTAGGCACATCTATTTGTATGATATTCCATTGAGTGGATGATGATATGGATTGTGTTTGTGTCATAGATGCCATTTCTTCTTCTTCGTCCATCATCATACCACCAAACATACCACCCTCATCATCATCAGAACCTACTTCTGCAATTTCTTCTACTTTTTCTTGCTCTTTGGCTATTTTCTTTTTGAATTCTTCTCTAGCTGCAGCTTGCTGTTGGCGCTTCTCTTCCATGATAGCTTGAAGCTTTTTGTTATAAATTTCTTCTGTTGCTTTTTTATCGTAATCCCAATCCGCTTCTAAACTCGCTAGTCTATCTTTGAGCTTTTTGATATCCTTTTTCACTTTTATAAGTTCATCCTCGGTAAGTGTTATAGGCTTGTCTTCCTCAGCAGCTTTCTTTTTGTTTTTCTTGTTGCTTTTTTTATTGTCATCTGAGGGCAGTAATTTTTCGAGCTCTGATAATTTGATTTTAACATCGGCACATTGCTCATTAATATTCTGTTCTTCGTCCTCATCCTAAAGAAAAAAAATTGCACAAATGTTAAACTAGTGAAAGATACAAGCTGTCGTATGGTCTACCATAAATTGTTGAGCGGCTTGCATAATACGAGATTTTAGATCTGCATCCTTTTCTTGCCTATCGTCTGATATCTGCTTTACTGTCAGTACTTCATCGTTCTTCTGTTCAGTGTGGTTGACAGCCTCTAATTTATCAGTTGATTTGCTTTGGTTGTTTGTTAAAGTAATTATATCTTCATCGTCACTATCATTGAAGTATTTATCAAAAAATCCAACTGGCATTCTTTCATAAGGTACATTAATACAAAGCTAAAAGTTGTGAATAAATAAATGATCAAAGAACTTGTACATCCAATTGGCTTACCCAGTCCAAATGCTTTTCAACGGATGTTGACAATGTAGCTTCAAATGACGAGGAGATATCTTCTGTATCGAAACCGAGATTCAATAAAGTTCTATAGACAATATCGAACTGCCCAATTAGGGGCTCTCCACTTATCGATGATTCTTCTGAAACTAGCATGTCAATAACGGTTAATTCTCAGAATTAAAACGACAAGATTCAAATAGCTTTACCGAAAAGCTTACTGTGCTTGCTTTTAATGATCTTGAGTAGAATGTTCTCAACATCGCTACTGAGGCGAAACTGTTTAACTTGTTCCTTATGTAAAGAAAGAGTTTGTGTGTCCTCTTTGGTCAATCGGTCTAGGGCAAGTTGTGATTTACGTTCATTCAGTGCTTTATATTTTTCAATGAATGTTAGAACAGGATCGTCTTGTTCTTCTTTTTTTGCAGCATCGTTAGTGCTTGAAATGGCAGGTGGCTCAGTATTTTCCTCCTTTTTAACTGTTGGTACTTCCTTTGGAGGTACGTCTTGTTTCTTAGAAGTTTCGGTTTGCTTCGAAGGAGCAGAAGTGGTAGCATATCCTCTGTTAGACGCGATCTTTGTTTTCTTTTTAGCCATTACTGAAGCTAAATCTTTTTAGTTGAAAAAAAAAAAAAAATGTCAATGCGAAAGCACACAAAGTGTGGCGTATGGACTTTAAATTTTTTGGTAGTTTCTCCTTAAATCCTCAAAGGGGTTTTCATTCTGATCTGGCCCAGGCATTGTAATACAATAGTATTATGTGTTCACTTTGGGTTTTTATTGATGTTATAATACAATAAAATAAAGTTAATTTCCATAATGATATATTTTTACAATGCTATCAGCACCACCACTGATCATCCATGGGTAAGAATGGTGGAATTTGACGTCCAACACGCCTTCGTCTCCCTTTTTCCTATGTGCTGAAAACTCTTGTATGCAAGTTTTGTTTGACATGTCCCATAAGCGTATTGAAGAATCATGACCTCCTGAAACAAGAGTAGAACCAGAGGAGTTGATATCTAATGAAGTTACAGCATCCAAATGCCCTGATACAGTTTGAATACATTCACCTAAAAAGATGTGTTACATTTAAAATCTCAGCCAACAGCATGCCCAACTTGCCTGAATTCAAATCAAAAAACTTGATATGTCGATCTTCATGACCAGAGACAAGAATAGGAAGCGTAGGATGACAGACAATACTGTTTATTTGTTTAGCATTCGTTTCACCATCACTACCTTTTAGAGTTGTAATCACTTGTCCTGTTTCTATATCGTATATTCTAATCTTTGAATTTACAAAAGATGCTGCAATCTTATTTGTATCTGTTTTACAGAAATCGATTGAAGTTGGTGCAGCTAAATAAACCATAAAGTTAAATACAAGTCAATAGATTCCTATACAAACATACGCATGGCTCTTCTTGATTCGTCTGAAATGATACCGTCAAAAGTAAAAGATGATTTTAATAGACTTCCAGCTGATTCAGTATCCCATAATTTAATTGTTTTATCTGCAGAAATAGATGCTAACAAAGTAGATTGATGATTCGGAGGTGAGAGTTTCAAGTCCCAAATGGCATCTGTATGCCCAACATAAGTCGCTAAATTTAATGAGGAATCTACAGGTAAAAATGGGCCATGATCGTGTGAGGGCAAGCTCCAGACTCGAATTGTTGAATCCAAGGAAGCAGAATATACACAGTTTTGTGTACTTGATATTGTCACTGCAGTCACAACATTGGTATGTCCCCTGAACGTAATCGTTGGATCTGCTTCATCAAGTGAACCTCTACATGAAGATTAACAAATATACTCTAAACTGTTGTTGTAGTCATATTTACTTTTTAAATGCATTTCCATCTTTTCCTGTTACTCGTTGTAGATTCCATATTTTAACAGTACCATCATCTGATCCAGAAGCAGCCACCATTTCTGATGGGTGGTAGCAAACAGTTCTTACAGAGTCTAAATGTCTAATATCACTGTATTAGAGCGATTCTATTCCTCCCGTATATCTTATTTACCCTTTGATTGTGACTCTAGGTTTCCATAGTTTAGGCTGAGATTGTTGCTGAAGGTCGATATCACCAATCTATAAAACTGCATGAGTACATCCTCTTTTTCCTTTCTCTCTCTCTCCTTTTTTCTTTACTTGATTTGGATCAAAGTCACCAGCTAATAGGTTGTTTGATGATCCTTTTGTTTTGTTTGCATGTTTCATTAATCTCATTACTTTATCTTCTGATAAATGGAATTTTTCCTGCAGCTGTGTTGACTATGCCATAGTATGAGTTGGAGTAAAGAGTACGCTTTTTATACCACTTACTAAACTTTCATTATTGTCTTTATAATTTTCTTTTTCTTCCTTTATGTTATTAATCATAGCCACTTCATCTACATTAGCTGGTACTTCCAGCTCCTCTTGAGATAGTGTTGATTTCTTTAAAATTGAACTATCGCTATTGTTGGCGGTTTTCTTTACGGTTGATTTATCATTGCGTTGATTGATACGAGGTGAATCCATCTCTGTTACTGCTGGTGAAGTTTGAGTTGATGCTTTCTTATAGGCAGTCGCATTTTTTGAGGCCAATGCATTTGTCAAAGGTAGTTTACTCGGAAAAGAAGTCAGATAATTGATTTCTTGGAGGCAGCTGTAAAATAGTAAGGAGTGAGTTTCGATACATGAATCCTTTCTTTTTTTTTTTTTTTTTTAAACGTACGACTTTAGTACTTGACGACTTTTCTCTTTCATTTTGCTGTCTACACTATCTATTTCTGTTGTTAGTTTTGTGAGTTCATATTCAGATAGACACTATTAATACTTGCTAGTATCAGTCTTAGGGGTATTATTAAGTGTTGTTTCTGTAATTAATAGTTGCTGGTTATCATTTGTATTCGTTTGAGTTTGTTTTTTTCTATCATTGATATCAGGTTAAGGGGCAACATCTCTTTCTATGTACATTCCTTTACCTTTCTTGTCTTATAGCATATTCCAACATTTTGACTCTTTTTGTTAAAGTCAGCTTTATATTTTCTATTCCCCTTCTTTCTCCTTCTAAAAGAGCAATTCGAGCCTATATGCATGTTGTAAGAGACTAAGGAGTTTAATAAAATAAATAAATAAAAAAATTATCTAGTACCTGTAACTCTGCTCTTTCAATAGCCCATTCATTCTTTTCTCTTTCAAATTTTCTCCATTCTGCTTGTAAATAGTGCAATACACCAGGTAAAGTATATTCATTAGCTGTTTCTGACATGATATCACCTTAACATTAACAATTGTTAATGTAAAAAGAAAAAGATGAAAATGGTAAAGTAAAACTATATGCACTTAACTCAATTGCGAAATCAAGTGACTACTAAATTTTGTAATCTGCAAGCAAAAAGTTCAGTTGATGTTAAACCATAATAGGCATATTATTACTACCTTTACTACTATTGATAAAGGCTAAAACACGCAAAACAGCTATATTTACATATTGAAGCAAATGTAGCGACCCCGATCTTATGTTGGTTGCTAACGTTCTGTCGAAAGTGAAGTGAGTTGTTTGAAGAGAAATTCTGCCAAAAAAAAAAGGGGAGGGGAGAAATTATTTGACGAATCAAAATTAAATTTTAGACAATCTGCTTAAAAATTATTTTCAAAGAGTGCATAGTATTCATATTCAAAGAGTGATTTATAGACACCAAGACGAACTTTTGAGCTAAAAAATATCTAGTAAATCAGAGCGTTTCTCTAGGAAGCTTTTGGAGTTGAGCATTGATAGCTGGATATATGAAGGGGACGATCAAAGACAATGGAATTGTACCACTATCCTTCAAGTAATGCCGGAACCAAAGGGGTGGGTCCTTTGCCACATTCAACTCCTAAAACTACTTTTTATATCCAAAGCAACCTTTCCTATGCATAAACATTGCATGCATAATCGTATACTGGCTTTATTTATGTGTATCACCCTTTATATTGCTTTTATCAAAGCCATCAACAGAGGTGAAAGGGCATAATAATTAAGACCGAAAGATGCGGAACAAACCTTAGCTACATGCCTAAGTGTATGATATGCGAAGTTCCGGTATAGAACAGTGTTTTCAAACATCGGTTCAAGTGTAATAAACTGTGATAGATCGAATACAGGGTATTACTCGACAAGATGAATAGCTGTATATACATATGTAAGCACGATATACTAATAGGTACTATTCTTTATTATAATACAGAGGGAATATAAGTGTAGAAAGCTACATATTTACAAATAATCAATGAGATCAAATTACTGCTATTCTAATTCCTTGTCTTTAAAAGAGAATGGCGGGGTAATCTTTTCACTTCCAACATCTTCATCCACAAGAACAACTTCGGAATTGCTAGTGTCCGTGATTTTGTTGGCAACAACAAATATAAGAGGAAACGATATAAACACCAAAATCCAACAAATAAGACATTCCCAACGAAGACGAATACTAGAGGAATCCACGCCGAAAGCTGCAGCTGCACCAGCAGATTGCATAGCTTTGTAAAAACCAGCGTAACGAGCTAAAAGTGAAGGGTCGTTAGACATAGCACCCATAAGCCAATACAAGTAGGTCTGATAAACAGAATCAGCAAATCCATAGAATATATACAGAACAAAAGGACCGCCAAACTTGTTGCTTGTCCAATGAACGGGCTCGTTATAATCAACATCGAATGTCATTTGGAAAGCAAATCCTCCGGCCCAAATAGCGTTGATGACACAGAACATGACAGCCAAAGTGAATAAACCGCGAGCACGGCGACTCAATTGTTTATAATCCAAGAGAAAGCCAACAAGGGCAGAGCCTACAACTTGCATAGCCCAATACATCAAGTCGTTTAAAGCTCGTGTAGAAGGATCAAAATAGACAGAGTTGATTCTAAACTGATACGCATAAAACCAATTCGAAGCCAGAAACGCAGGAACAAGGGCCAACATACGCCATTCTCTCCAAACATTCACAACCCCTTTCAATTCAGTAGTCCAGTGGGCAGCCCTGGCTATTACAACTCGAGAGCCATCATCGCGAGTCACTTCAGAAGGATTAGCGAGCGACAAAGAGAATACAACACCGACAAGCATAATAACCACGAATGTAGTGTATGTGCCGGTTGATACACCACCTGCGCTATTCTCCAAATTTAAGCAAAGTGCAATCAAAGAGCCAAGAATGCCACCACAGTTAAAAAGAGCCCAAAAGATGGCTACAAATTTACCTTTATCTTTTTCTTGAGGATACGACATCATGATTGCACCTTGGGCAGACCAGAAGATAGCTGCCAAACAGCCGAGAATAGCTCCAGCTGCAACAACAAAGCCAGATACTTGCTTACGGTCATATACCCAGAAGGCAGCCGAATAGATAGCATACCCAATAGAACCAATCTAATAAAAGAAAATTAGACATACACAAATGACTCTTTGTTGAGAAAGCGTACAGTTAAGGTATATTTAACACCAAGCTTGTTTGTGATTGAACCAGCAAATAGACCAACGATAGCAAAACAACCGTAAAGAGCACCATTTGCAGCATCTGTAAGGCCTACATTGGACGCCATAGAACCACCTGCGCCTAATCCAGAAAGAGCATTGAACATACCCGGGCAACAGAAACATACTAGACCAAGTAGAATGATCTGAGTCATAGGTCTATTATATTCTTCACGGTATTTTTGTAATATCATGATGAAACTTTTTAGTAACTAAAAGAAAAAAAAAAAAAGACAACTCTTTTTATAAATATAAAAAATTTTAAGGGCCCAAAAAAAAAAAAAAAAAAAAAAAAAAAAAAAAAAAACGACCTGAAACTTGCTTATTTTAAAGAATGAAAATCCACACGAGTCTTTATTTATTTGGCATTTTTGTTTATTTTTTTTTCTATATACATATATGTTTAAAGAAGAGACTTTTGGAAAACAAACATCAATAACACTGTCATTTTTTTTTCTTTTTTTTTGCTTTTATGTACCTTTAATATAAATGACCTTTCCGAGGAACAATGAGGTTTATTTTTAGGTTTGAAGCACAGACCTACACTTTTACTAATAAATATAAATAATCTGCAGTTTCATCGTTGTGGCAAAGTTTAACCCATCAACTTGGTAATTCAACGCGTTGGTGATACGTGCCAAAAGAAAAACCAATTTAAGATGATGATCCAAACAAGCGCATAACATGTGTATTGAATTGTCTGAGTCAGTTAAAGACATCTTTTGGTAATCAAAAGGGTAGAAAAAATTATATATATGTATACATAGTAGTTACATAACCAGCTTGGTATAAGAGGAGGGGTTTCTGGAGGGAGTTTGATATGATGTAAGTGGTCGATCCCAAAAAGAAGAAACCATTACAGTGGGCCTCTGAACCGTCCACGGGAAACAGGTAGAAATCCCAAGAGCCGAGGAGGTTTGTGGCTGATGACTAAGTTAGAAGAAATGGCCAACAATCAGCTACCACCAAATGCACTTTTGCAGTCGCCGATGCACATTTAAACACCCACATAGCATCGGTATAAGTATTTGATTGTGATAATAAATGCACGATTCAACGGCACCTCCAGGAAGCCAACCTAAGTACTATTGGACAAGTCGCATGCAATCAACATTGGAAATAATATAGGATCCGCCCCCAAAAAATAGGACAGCAACACAGAATTGTTTCGATTTCTTTTGTACCTATTTCATTTACTTTAATGCTGTTACCTAGCAACGGTCACATGTGAAAAATACTAACTTTGAGCGAATTGTACTCATAGCAACTCAAAATTCAACCCCTTTAAATCAACAACAGCTGAAAATTTTTTTTATTTATTACTGATTTATAAACATCCTTGATCCATTTTATTCATAATATCCAATAAATCAGATTCACTCAATACTGGACCAATATCTGAACATTTAGCTACTTCTTTAACGGCTTTACACAATTGGTCCGTGGTAAATTTGTGAAATTCCTTATGTCGATTCAACACAAACCACGTTTCTTGACAATTCAGCAGTCGCTCCTCCTTATTTTCTTCTGGACTTTTTACACTTTGATTATCCTCGGGACCTGTCAAGATAGGTACAGTTCCAATGCTTAGATTTAATTTGCCCATTTGATCAAATAAGGGTTCTGATAATAATCGGTCGAATGCATCGTTGCATACTTGACTACGCAACTGGTCGCAGAATTTCTGTCCTTCCGTGTCGATATGGCAGTCAGAAAAATCAAGTTCTAGTTGGTGCATTTTCTTGCCCTGTGTGAAATCAGTACTGACGCTGCTTGTTTCGTCGGTGATTGAGGGTGTATCCACAGACAAAGAAGGAGAAGATACTGTTTTTGGGAAGGGTTTTGCACTTGGAGGATACAACTGTACGGGTTCAATGGATTCTGATTTATTCGCTTGTTTTGGTGATGACTGTTGCTGAGACGGTCTTAATGAAGCTGGCGTACTGATTGAAAAGGTATATTCTAAAGGTTGAGGTGGGGGTGGAGGTGATACTGAGGAGGTAGTAGTTTTAGGTTTTGCAGAAACTTTTTTAGGCACTGCTTTTGCTGGAGGAGAAATTGTGTTTGCTGCATTTTGAAATGCTGCAGAGATGACAGGTGAGATGGGATATATGGGAGAAGAAGGAGTAATTGCTGGTAAAATCATTGGCTGTGCAGTGGACGGAGCGATATGGGGATAATTAGCTGGATGTCTTTGTGGAATATGAGGCTGATAATGCGGAACTGAGTTTAATTCGGATTGAAAAGGCTGATAGGGTACACCTTTCAAAAGAGCGTTTTCCATTTCTAACTTATAGACAATTGCTCTTAGTTGTTGATTTTCTCGGACGAGTTGAGTGGTTGATATTAGATGATTATCTTGAGTTTGTTTTATCTTAATTTCCAATTCTTTGACATAGCGTTCTTTCCGCTCTCTGAACGCTCTTTGTGCTGCTCTGTTCTGAGCCTTCCGCTTTATTTTTGGATCTTGATCAGGCTATGCATTAAAATAAATAAAAGAATAATGATATAGGAATAAGACAATATTTACATCAGAAAGCCCATCTTCATCAGGCATTGGCTTTCTACCCGGCTTTTTGTTACCAACTGTGGAGTCTAAATCATCACCACTCTCTATTATAATTGCAAGAAAAAAAAAATTATAATAATATTCCCACAATAGATGTAAATATCTATATACCTTGGCTATCTTCTTCAGTCAAAGATAGTTGGGGTAAAACGAACTCTTCTTCTTTCAACGTGACATAAGTCTCGCCGTCATTATCCTCTAAAGTTAAAAGTTAGTAAAAAAAAAAAAGAAAATACCAAGAAAATGAGTTAAAGTCTTATTTACTTGCTGCTTTGACAATGTTCCCTTCAAGGTCTTTCTTTTCCGCTATTGTAAATGAATCATCCCATTTTCTCTTGTCGTTGAAGAATGGGTTTGTTTTCAGTTTTAAAATAGCTTTTGTAGTTGCATTGGAAGGCTTTGGTTCTTCTTTTGGTGATTGATCTAATGCTTTCTTCACTTCTACAGAAACATTATTATCAATGCCTTTCTCGTTTTCTTTTTGAATCTTTTCCATGACGTTTAAAAAAGGAAGAGAAAAGGAAGGAAATCAAAGTTTCTCTTCCACTCACATTATGTTCGGAGATCAAAAAAAGCCCGTCATGTGTGAGATAGGCTCTTTACAATCTACAAAAACTAGTTGTCTCCGATCAAAACAGAAAGATTACAGATATCTATCTACTAACCATTATCTCGTGGCTTTATAAATTAGGGAAAGAAGCGAACAATTTTATTGTCATTGTGCTCTCAATTAATGAAAGTTTCCTCCCACGTTCCCCAAATTAGATATTTAGAACATTTAACCGTATTGCAGGTATTTGAAGTTAAGTCAGATGTCAGTGGATTTCGCTATATTGCACACGGTCAATAGCTCAATGCACACGTTTGTTACACACAGATTTCCATTTACTGAACAATTACAGTTGTTCCAACGCCAAAGGGCAGTTTTATAAAAAAAAAAAAAAGTACGGCTAATAGAATTTGATTGACCTTGTTCCATATCTAAAATTTGCTTGATTGTTCCCTTTACCTTATTTTCGTTCAACTGTGCGTACAGACTCCTAAAAATCTTCATGACTACACGAGCTTTTTAACCATCAACTATCACAGCAAGGGTGAATCCAAACTCTGGTTGGAATCATAGTTATACAATGTTCAAATCGTATATGGCTGAAAGGTCATGCCAGTAGAAAGGGAACCAAAAGATGGGTACATTTATTGTCCAGTAAAGATTCAACAGAAATTTGTGTATAATGAATGCAACTCAAAAACTTGGTCCTTACACAGATTTCCAAAATTATCTCAAAAGAATTAGTGCGGGCTAATTTTTACTTTTTAGGGTAATTCTTGACACACGGGAAATTCCTACTTAATTCTCAATCTAATTTTTTTTTTTTTTTTTTTTTTTTTTTTTTTTTTTTTGCAAGCTACTGTAAAAAGATACTTACAGGGACATTTTTTCTTACCAAACCCCAAGTCGTTTTATGGTTTATATTCCTTGGGATTCTCGCTTTATGCCTCCTATAAAAGTATTTCGCATTAAGAATGATATCGTTTTTTAAGCTTTTTGATTTATGAAAATTTTTTTAAAAGGAAAAACGGAAACTGGTTGCATTAACTATAAAAACAGCCGAAACACCATATTCCATAAAGCTTAATAACAAAATGCTGTAGATCCGAAAAGTATATATATATATATATAAACATAGTCACTAATACATATACTATAAGAGATTAGCGCTTGTCAATCAATTGAAGTTATGCACACCACTACCAATAAGCTTTCAATGCATTTTCGCGGAATTTACACTTTATAATAAACTGAGAACAATCAACGGTGGTATCATTATACGACATTTTGCGAAGAACGGGACGATATCGATAGTTGGTCGTAGTCGGGTAGCGACTGTAATGTGGAAGCATCTATATGTGATGTGGCTACTGTTTTGTAGGAGGGCACGCGTGATAAATTAATACCATTCCACCACGAGCTATCACTATTATCTACAGGTGTAGCCATACACAAAGTAGAATTAGATGACTGTGTATAGGTTGGTAAACTGCTTCTTTCTGCATTGTGACAAGTCGAGCACACGATGATGACGGGCACTGAACACCGAAGCTCTGAAAATTGACCGTTTAAAGTGCGTAAGGCAATAATGAATTCGAGCTTGTGTCTTATACGGATCAAGTCGCTATCAGCATCACATAAAATATGACGTGAGCGCAATGTAGGTATGTCGAGTTCCAAATCTTTTGACCACGCAACCATATTGGCAAAGGGATTGTCTAGTTTGAGTTGTTGAATAATTCGGACATCTTCTTTAGAACACTCGTCTGTTTTATATGTACAGAATTCTTTTAGAGTGCCTGAGACATAACGTACTTTGAAATCAGGTGCAAGGGGTGCTATTTGAAAGTTGACAGGAACGCTCGAACCACATGAGTAGACTTTGGAAGGTAATTGAATATCATATCTCATGAGTTCTGCCCAGGTATTGTGGATTTCAAGGGTTCGCTCAAGCTCCAATTCAGAAGGTAGCATACAACGAATGATTTGGATATCTTCTTTTTTCACAATTTTGTGCTGAAAACCTGTGCGTTCTACAACAGCCCTAAGCCGATAAGAAATTTGACCGCCTTCTGTTTCTAAAGACTGGGGCAAATTGACTGGAAGTTGCAATTCAAAGTCGAAGGAGTGTACACCGGGAGAAAAAGTATATACTTTTTTACAGGTAGTTTGATCATCATGAGGAACAAACAGCCATTTGTGTTGAATTAGCTGTTTTTCTTGTTTGTAGTGATGACGGTTATGACTTGTGCCTTCAATCCAAGAAACCCTCATTTTTCCATAAAATAACAAAGAAATAGACCGTACATTCATGGATTTATCAGGTGTAAATTTGATGGTCCCCTTTAACGGTTTTGCTGTCGTTCCATTGCCTTGGTCAAGTAATACGATCTCTTTATTCTCCAGTTCAATTTTCAGGTCGTTGTGAGCATGTCGAATAATAGCAGTACTTACTATTCTTATTGGCTGCTGGTTAAGTTTTTGATAGGAAATCATCTATAGAGAAAAAAGAGTAAAAAAAAAAAAAAAAAAAAAAAAAAAAGCTCCTTTATACGTACTCGTTGTTTCAGTCAACATCATGGCCTGTTTCTTCTTCTAAAATCACGTTATATTATATATTGATTTCAAACCAATGACAACAGATATGCCAAGTAACTGTAAAAGCAATTTATTTAATTCAGGAACAAATGTTGTAGCGCTTGTAAAATGATAAAACTCTACTTTTTTAATGTTACATTCGGATAAAATTTAAGCCAAAGAGTGGTATTTACAGTAAAAAGAGGGAATATATTATTTACAGGTTAATTCACTGGACAAGTTACTCCAGTATAAGGTACATATTTAGTTGTTGACCAAACAATACCAGATATATGATAAGTCACACTAAACGTGACATTGAGGACATCTTGTTGGTTGTCATAGGGATTAGTTGAAGAGAGCAAAATACCACAAGCATTATAAAGATCTTGGAAAGTTGTGTCATTTCTGTCTTCAGTTGCATAATAAATAGTGATTGGAATGATAAGATTGGATTGTTGTCTAGCTGGTAGAGTAAAATGTGTAAGCGATCCATTGCCAAATTGCACATTTGTGTTGTAATCTATAATTGTCAAGTCTATGGAATCAAATCTTGTTGGTACCCAGTTATTTGAATTATCTGCAGTCATATTTATCGTCCAGTCTGTTGACATAATCTTTTTCGTTGTATTCGTTATTACTTGAGTAGCCCCATTGTTGTTGATATCTTGTAATGTCAAAGTTGGTATTCGTGGCCATACAAAATACCAAATAATAACAATAATGACGACCCATATGAATGTAATAAACAGTATTGTACGTAATCTTAATCCAAAATATGTTTTGGCTTGTTTTTTTCTTCTTAGTGTGTTCATAATGGGTAAATCAGAAGTCAGATTTTGATGATTGGGTATATTTGAAGAATGTTGCAGTTTCCTCGAGTCATTTGAAAATAGTAAGTTTTCATTTAGTATTGAGCCCATCCCTAAGCTTGTTGTAGCAGGTGTTGTTGCAGTATCTTCAATATAAATAGGTTCTGTCTTTTGATTGACGTCTCTCTCATGATGTGAGTACGGTAAATAGGAATTGGCTCTTTCATTGGCTGATAATGATAGCCTCTTTTTATTTTTGTAATGTGATTTGGCATAAGGGTCTTCAAAATTATTATGGTTGTCTATTAAAGCAGTAGTCGTATATGATTTGCCTGTACTACTGTCTGATGCTGTTCGAGAATGAAATTCTGAACTATCCGAAATGGAATTTTTTTCTACTACTCTTTCTTTGTTATCATCCAATTTCATTGTTTTCTTTAGATTTCTTACCTGTTTTTTTTCGATTAATTCTATAAGGGTCATTATCTTCATATACCGTTGGTAAAGAAGACTGATTTTTATAATTCATTATTAAAAAAAAAAAAGGAAAAAAAAAAAGAATATAAAAAAAATTTTTTTTTTTTTTAAATTGATTCTGGATTCTACATTTGCCAAGAAAGATGCACACGTTTACGACGTCACTCATCAATTGAAGTCAAAGATGTTGTATATTTTGCCCTCTTCTACAACTCTACTTGCTTAGATAATTAAACTTTGGGCAAACACTCAATCTTCTTACTACATGTCTTTTTTAAACGCATCTTTGTTTCTTGACACTGGTTTCTTTATTCATAGCAATACTAAAATAAGGGTTTGTGATACATTATAAACTAAAAAAGGGACAAGTATTTTTTATTAGGTACGAACAAATTGAGCATGGAAGATATTACGTTTCGTTGTATAAACTTTTGAAAGTTCAAGTGAGCCATGAGTTTTAAAAAGGTTACAAATTTCTTTAAATTCCCAGTCATTAGGTTTAAATAACCACTCAATAGTCAATTCCTGTATTGACGGTAAGTTCTCTATTAAACTTTTCAAACTCTCTAGTCCAATATTTGAATCAAGATAGGCAAGTTCTAACTTTTTCAAGTCTTTTAACCCTAGCGTGGCTAAATCCTGTAAATCTTCTTCTGTCAGGATTGACTCATCGATATCATCGCAAAGTGACATGACAGGTGATGCCTGCAATTTCAAATGTTGAGTCTTTCTGAAGGGCGATAAAATATAATGCATGAATTGCGTACTGTCCGACTTGTAATTAATTAACGACACTGAGCCTGAGTAAGGTAGTTTAGTGTTATCATCTTCGTCCTGTTTTGTACTTTGTTGTTCACTGGAGGTAAAATTTTTTGAAGCTTCTCGAAAATCAAATACAAGGCTAGACATATGAGGAAACATGTTTAACAGCTTCTTTCCAAATCGACCAATTCTCTCGTTAGGTAGGCGCCTTTTGACAGCTTTCTTCAATTGCGGATCAGAAGGTATACCAAACATCGAAGCAGCTACTGCAGGGTTGTATTTACGATTCAATTCTTTTTCTTGAACAAGCGCAACGTCTTTTACAAAGTAGCTTGCTCTCTCTGCCCATATGTCATTTTGTTTAAGCTTTTTTGAAAGCAGACTCAGTTCAGTTGTATCGTGGAGTGAAAGTTGTTGCCATAGATGTGGGAGTACAGCATAGTAACATCTTTTACACGTCTTGGAAAACTCCATCAAGTCTTCTTTTGTTAGTATAAAGTCTGCAATATTTGTCAAGATTTCTAGAGGTAATCCGTCAAGTAACATGGAGTATAGTATTATTATTAGTTATTAAACAGCAAAAGAGAATATATAAAAAAAAAATGCATATATTCTTTTTTTTATATATACAATAGAAAAACCGACTAGTATTTTAGACAACAGCCATGTTTCAATGTTCAAGTTTATCATCCAATAAAATCAGAGGGGAATGCTTATTTTTTCTTTTACACATTATGGAAGCTTTCTTCTTATAAGTTACTTGTATATCTTGTTTCATATTTTAAATAGTGTTGATCAAAAACTGCCTCAATAACATCCCACATCGTTTTACAGTAAACGAACGACATATCGTTTTGAATATCCAAAGGTACGTCGTTGGTGATATCCCGTCGATTGGTAGCAGGGAGCAATACCTTCTTTACACCAGCTCGATGAGCAGACATCACTTTCTCTTTGATACCCCCTACAGGTCTAACTTGTCCCCTTAGTGTCACTTCACCTGTCATGGCGATTGTATGAGGAACAGGAATATCAGATAGTAAAGATATAAGACAAACCACCATAGTGATACCCGCGGACGGTCCGTCTTTGGGAATGGCCCCACTTGGCATGTGAATATGAAGATCAATATCTTTAAATATATTTTCTTTTGGAGAATCAGCTAGCTTCAAAGCAAATGCGTTGGATTTAACCCAAGAAACGGCCAATTGAGCAGACTCCTTTATGACATCACCGAGAGAACCTTAAAAAATGCATAAGAGATCTTTAGGTTTTTCCTTTAAAGGTGTTGAGCTTACCTGTCAATTTCAATCCTCCATTTCCAGGCATACTGCTTGCTTCAATCACCATTGTGCCTCCATTACCGCTACCGGAATAAGCCAAGCCAGTCACAACACCAGGAATAGCTTCTGAACCGCCAAGTTCATCATCGAGATACTCGACCTATAACAGAGCTAAATGAGATATACATAATTTAAAATAATTGCTCATAGTTTCGCTTTACACCAAGGATTTTCTCCAAATCTTGATTGTGGATTATTCCATCAAATTGATCCACTTTGCCCAGCTCTAACAATTCTGTATATTCTTTGCATTTGAAGCGACAAAGACTAGCAATGAGCCTATCGAGATTACGAACGCCGCTTTCTCTGGTATACTTTTCAGCGAGATGCAGGACGACTGAGGAAGGTATTTGTATATCGAGATTACCGTGTGCCTCTAGCTGCTTTGGTATTAAATGAGTTGTTGCTATATGTAACTTTTCTTGATATGTATAACCACTCAATTGAATGACTTCCATACGATCTAATAATGGGCGTGGTATTGTCTCTAGCGAATTGGCTGTAGCAATGAACATGACTTTTGATAAATCGTAGGGTATGTTAATAAAATGATCCTTGAATGTTGAGTTTTGAGCAGGATCCAGGACCTCCAATAACGCAGCGCCTACGACAAACCAGTAAGTATATGTTGCGGCAGCGGATATTTTTATGGTAATTTACCTGGATCTCCTTGATTTGAACCCGAGACAAGTTTGTCGATCTCGTCTAACAATATGCTTAGTGTCACTAAAATCATGCTTTTTAATACTATCAGTTTCTTTACCTAGTAAGAACAAAGGATTTTGGACGCCACATTGTCTCATCCCGTGTATCATTAAGCCTGGTAAAGCTCCCACATAAGTTCTTCGATGGCCTCTAATCTCAGCTTCGTCACGAACACCACCCAATGACAAGCGGTAAAATTTACGTTGTAACGCGAGTGCAATAGATTGACCCAAAGTCGTCTTACCTACACCAGGCTATTGTCTGTTAGTAAACTTATGAGAACATTCATTTGTATAGTTTATTTACGGGACCAACAAAGCAGAGTATAGGAGCTTTGGCATCTTTTTTCACTTTTAACACAGATAAATACTCCAAAATTCTTGTTTTCACAGAGTCAATTCCATAATGATCGGTATCTAATTGTTTTTTGACGAGCGATAAGTTCAGTTCTGATGTATCTTCGCTTTTGATATTCCAAGGCAAGTCACTGATGTATTCAATGTACGTTCTGAGAACAGCAGAATCTGCCGACGATGCAGGTAGTTTCCTCAACCGGTTCAATTCTCTATTCACCGCTTGAAAAGCATGATCAGGTAGTCCAGCTTTATTGAGTTTGGATATAAGATGAACTGTTTCTTCATCATCTTCAGAAAGAATAGTGAATTGATTACCGGTCTCACCATTGATTTGGCTATCGTTGACATCTAAAGAATGCAACTAAAAATAGAGGTTAAGCGCCACAATTCCCTTTTAGAAGTTAAACTACCATATTAATTACCTGCTGAGAAATATAGAACTTTCTGCGAATATGATCATACGCCGTATCACTATTACATTTCAAAGACTGTGTAGTGATGTGCTAAATTAAATGCATACAATAAGCATGGAATTTCCAAATTTCCTGCATAAATTTAATTTTTTGTTGTATTTGTACCTGTATATGACGAGTCACTAATTGATCTACTTGTGCAAGTCTTTCTTTCAAATCTAATAATTCCAAGATACGAAGTTTTTCAGATGCAGGAGCATCCATGAGATATAACAGAAGATTAGCTACTTGAGATACTGGATGGGATGTTAAAATGCGCTGTAACTGAACCAAAACATGGTTAGAAACGCCAATTAAACGAAGCGTAGTGATATAAGTATTGCATAATAGATGAAACTGTTCAATCTGTTGCTGTTCTGGTATTTGTGTATCTAATATATGATGCTCCAATAAAGCCTCAAAAAGACAGCCACCATCTGTATTGTAAATGTCTCGAATACGTGAAGGACAAATTCCTTTAATTTTGAAGGTAGATTGATTGGGTAAAAAGGTATCAGATTCTATAATTTCAGCGACGCATCCATAGTGAAATAAATTAGACAGGTCATTGCTAGGGTCATTTTGGTTCTTCATAGGTACGCAAATGATATACGGATAGACGCCATTTAACAAAAGTTTTGCTTCTTCTTTGCATACACTAACACTTGTAACAATGGAAGGTAATAACACATCGTTGTGTAATGGGAGTATCGGTAAAGACGAAGGAAGCATTTTTGTACAAAACGAAAAGTAAACAAAAAAACAAAAAGAGAGAGTTAAAAAGGACGAACTTGTCGATCTTAAACTCTCACCCCCCCCCTTTTTTTTTTTTTTTTTTTTTTTTTTACTTTCTTTCTCCTGTCTCTTTAAGCCCCTTTTGCATTTCTGCATCAATAAAGTTAATACACAATATTGTCGCTGTGAAAATTTTATGACGAAAATAGGTATTATCGCGACCGAATATGTGACTCAGAACCGTATTTCTTGCATGGCCTAAGAGCTAACAGTACGTTCGGTCGAAATTTAATAATTCTGCGTATTCTCAACTTTATTTTGTTTGCATGCAAATTCTATTTATTTAATGCATTTTACACTTCTAATCTGTAATAATTGGTTCAAAAGGCAATTCTTTGTAGCCACTTCAATGCATTTAGAGACTGATCAACTAAAAAGCACATTTTGTGTTGTATATGTAAATTTACTTGTATTTAACTTAGATATGTATTTAAGGTGGCCTTTGGAGGCCTATTGCTACTTTAGGGACTGTATAAATGGCGTTTTCTCTACCCAAGGTAAACAAATAATGAAGCATTTAATCACTTTTATTAATAATTATATATGTATAGAGATCTTCTATTCACTTGAGCGTATATTCAGCATTATGCAACTAAAATATAAACAACAAACAAAATACCCTCCAAATAGTGAGTCGTATTCATATTTGTCTATGGAAACGAGGAAAAAGCAAAAGAGAACTAGAAAAAGTAGTCATCTCTTATTACTGTTGCATCGAGGCAGTGAAGTCTAGCAATATCAACAAATAAGATCGATACTAGTAATTTGAGCATTGTCCACATAGCGCCGTTACAAGAGTGTCCCCTTTTTTTATATCGACATCGATATAACTTTCTTGTTGTCGTTATTCATTTTACAAATGGATGTTATAAGTTATACGGTAGTGCATTATGAAAGACGAGACAAGAAGTTTCTTTATAGCAGGACTCAATTCATTTGAGCCCTGTTGAGAAACACAAAAGAGTTTTGAGAGCTCACCATTTATATGTATCGCTTCACCTAGTCCCTTTAAAGCGAGAGCCATTTGAAGAGTGGACCCCCTTATTGCTACACAAGATTGCTAAAAAAGACGTGGTAATTTTGCTGTCTGTTAATTCGTGCAACTATAATAAGCACATATTCTGATATTATTTACTTGTGACAGCATTGAAATGCTGAGAAAGAAGAAGAAAGAGTTGTAAATTTACTACTATTCTAGTGGATGTTTCCTTTAAGGAAGAAATATAGTCCTTGCTTAGATACTGTCAGTTTTGATGATCGGGTAGTTGTATTCTAAATATACACGACAAGGTGTCTCAAAGATAGATGCTTTCGCAGTAGATAGAAGCATAAAGAGCCAATTCTCAATACTTTGTTCCAATAACATTGTCATTTTTTATTGTGTAGCGTGCTTTAATTTGAAGGAATTTTTTTTTTTTTTTTTTTTTTTTTTTTGGAAAAAAAAAGGGGCAGCGTCGTATTGTTGTACTCTCACACAATAAAAGAAGGGAAAAATGCTCAAATTTTGATTTTCTGCTTTTTTTTTTTTTTTCTTTAAGATTGTTTAAATTAACATGACTGTTCAAGATCAACTTTCAAGTTCTGAGCCGCTGTAAGAAACTACATAAAAAGTAGAATAAAGCTTATAGTGTTACTAACAAAATTCAATTTTATAACGTAGAAACGCTTCTCCATATACCGCTGCTCTTGCAACTAAATTATCTTATGATTCACAACCTAAGCATGCTAAAATGTCTCTACAAACTCTTCCTAAAACCTCTCAGGATCAATATCAAGACACCTCTGTTTATACTAATGGCAAAATCAACTATGATTCAGCTGTGGCTATGAACCAATATTCTTCATCGTCAACTTTGAATGAAACGCCTGCTGTCACTCCTATGACTGAATTTCGCTCTTTAAATGTTACGGACGCTTTAGCATACCTTGATCAAGTCAAAACACGCTTCTGTGATAAACTAAATGTCTACACTCAGTTTTTAGATGTTATAAAGGATTTTAAAAGCCAATCGTAAGTTTTGATTATTTTGAAAATTGAAAATATGCTGAGTTATTTTGTTAGCATTGACACACCTGGCGTTATTGAACGCATCTCCACCTTATTTAAAGACCATCCAAATCTCATAATTGGTTTCAATACATTCTTGCCTTCTGGATATAAAATTGAATATTCAAATGATCCACGTGATCCTAATAATTTTAAAATAACAACACCTAGCAACGGTGCTCTTGTTCACGAGTCTCAATATCACCCTAATAATCACGCGTCTCAACGTAGCTCCCCTTCTCCATCAAACTCCCAGGATATACTCTCAAGAAACTATGCTTATAACAAATATCACTATCCATCTGAATTTGACCACGCTGTTGAATTTGTAAATAAAATCAAAGCTCGCTGCATTCACACACCAAATACTTATGCTCAATTTCTTCAACTTATTCGTCTCTATCAGGAACACCAAATTGAAGCAGGTGTTTTCTATTCCACTTTCTGTCAAATTTTCAGGAATTACGATGATATTCTAGAGGAATTTAACCTCTATTTACCAGGCTTTAACAATAACACTACTGCAGGGAAAAAAAGAAAGTCACCTCATAACCACGATGAAATGCCTTCGGTTCAGACTAAAAGAAGAATGACAAACGTAAGTTTATCGCCAATTAAAGAAAAAAGCTGCATAACCCTAATGCTTGTTTGTTTACATATAGTCTAATATAAAGGACGACGAACATCTCAGTACTTCTAGTTCAGACGAGCTACTCGTTTCTGTTGGAGAAATACACTTTTTTGATCGCGTAAAAAAACACATTGGAAACAGACCATCTTATGAAGAGTTTCTCAAAACAATAGACCTGTTCACGCAGCAAATATTTGACGTAGATACGCTTGTTAAGCAAGCCTCCATATTCCTGGGTGATAATACAGAACTTTTTGCGGAATTCAAGGCTATCCTAGGGCATGAAGAACGTATGTCAAATTCTTCTAAAATCATTCCTAAACCAGACAGTAAGAACTGTGAAGTGGTTGAAGATAGCCCTTGCTATCGTAAAGTGCCCATGGACTGGCAGACTATCCCATGCTCTGGCAGAGACGACCTATGTTGGGAAGTCTTAAACGACTCTTATGTCTCACATCCTTTGTGGGAAAACGACGAAAGTAACTTTTCTGCCATTAATAGAAACGTACATGAAGATGAACTACATCGATGCGAGGAAGAACGCTATGAATACGATATGCTTATTGAAGCAACTGTTTCGGCCATTGCTTTATTGGAACCTATTTCTATAAAGATTGAAAAAATGATTCCCAAAGAGCAAAAGTACTTCAAGCTGAAGCCAGGCTTAGGACAAAGCTCTGCGGTCGCTTATACTCACGTAATTAAAAAGATATATGGCGACGAGCGTGGCGCTGAAATCATTGAACTACTATATATAAATCCTGTGACTGTAGTGCCTGTCCTCATCAAACGTTTAAAGCACAAACTGAATGAATGGAGAGAAGGCCGAAAAGAAAATGGTAAATTATGGAAAGAAGAGGAAGCCAAAAACTTTTATCGATCGCTGGATTATCAGTCTACTTCATTTAAAGAAAAAGAACGTAAGTTATTGACTCCAAAAGCCCTTCAACAAGAAGCCGAGAAACTACAACTGGAAGAAGCTGGATTTATATTTGAACAATTGGATCAAAATATCTCCAAAGATATCTCTCAACTTGTCAATGCTTATATGGAAAAGCAAAATAATGGCTTTTCTAAATCTGAATTACATAAAATCAAATGTATCATTGATGATGTCGCCATTCTATTACAAGGCGAACAGCTCGAAAAAGAAGTCGTGGCAGAAGAAGTTGCCATGAAAAATGATCAAGCGGATACCACCGGCGTGTTTCATGATAAAACCCCAAATACAAATGAGCAGTGTCAAGAAACAACCCTCGACAACAAATCATCGACAAAACTCTCCTCATGGTTGTCTACTATAAGCAAGGATCACAAAACAAAAGCAACCCATCTTACATGCAAAATTGAGTTTTATTCTGTTTTTCGCTTGTATAAAACTATATATGAACGACTTTTAAACATCAAAACAATTAGAGAGCATTTGAAGGCTGATTTCGAAGTAAGTAGAAAGCCCAATCAAGTAGCCATCGACCTCGGCCTTGTCGATGACCAGTTTGAAGGTGAGTTTTTTTTTTTTTTTTTTTCAAGATTTATACACAGTGGGACTGATGATTATTAGAAATTAACATCGCTAATGGTCGATATGCTGCAATGTTGGAAGTTGCTGGCAAGTTTTTGGATGGTAGACTGGATCAACAGAAGTATGAGGATCAGGCCAGATTCATTTCTGGTCCTGATGCTCATACTTTATTTACCATCGACAAGACCATCCAACTTTTGTTGAAACAAATAAAGGCGTATGTATAAGGCAACGCCTTTACATACATATATCGATTTTCCGTATGATTCTTGTGCAGTTTATACAAATGATTGTAAGTGTATATTTGAATATGTAAATGTGCTAACAAAAACATATCTGATGTGAGATACTATTCCATAAATAAGTTTACTCATCAAACGATGGCTATACTGTTATTCTGTTATGTTGTCATGTAATAGTTGTTCTCTCTACATGCCAGCACATGTATAGTATATACATAGCTGTTTCCGGCTATGCAGATACTGTAGTCATGAATATATCAGTGTATGCTTTTGTTTTATTAAGGGTTCGTAATGCTATAGTTGTCATTAAAGAGCTTTATATACTATATGTAAGGTTGTATCGTTGATAAATGTATAGTTTTCTTTCCGGCATCCTAAGACACTTGTTGATATACTATATGATGTTGGTTATCGTAGATATTCGAATCTACCACTATATTTATATGTCTTTTTATAGACTGAACGCCTGCTTCACTGAGCTCAAGATTTTCAACACAAACGGTAGCCCCCCTCCATCCCACTGAGATACAAGTAGTATATCAAGATGCACTGAATTTGCCAGAGTAAAGAAGTACTTAAATATACAACTTATAAGTAAAGCAGTTTGTAATGAACGATAAAAATCCTATGTTATATAAACACGTTAAACTCCAATTTAAGCTTTGTTAGTAGAGCACAAGGAGTTATCAATTAACAAAAACATGACGTAAACGGTTGCATGAAAGTTCGCGTGCATAATGTACTTAAACTATCATTCTTTTTTCTCCTATTCCACGCAAAGGCATAACTCGTGTCCTACTCTTTGTACACCGGAGCACTTAAACGTAGCTTACATAACGAAATAAAAAAGAAGTTTAATAAGCAACCATGAATACTATGCAAATACCGACTGGCGCTGACTTTAAAGCAACGTGGGCTTTTCTGGAAGAAGGCCTTGACCAGATCATGTGCCGCTTCGAAGAAGGACTTACACGCACTAGATACTCTATTCTTTATAGGTAATGAAATTCACAATTATAAATTTCAAATGGATAACATGTATTCAATGGGTACCTTTTTTTTTTTTTTTTGAATGTATTAGTGCCGTGCATAATTATTGCGCACGTAGTGAATCACATACTCCCTCAAACGTTTCCTCATTAAATCAGCCTATATCTGCTGGAACAAGAAGGCGTAATTTCTCTTAATTGATGTCAAGTAACAGTACATGCTAATGTTTATTAATGTAGCTACCCCAGCACCTCCATTAATTGGTGAAGAAGTATACCAGAACCTCAGCAATTATCTTCAGTTTCACTTGGAGAAAATTAGAAAAGAATCAGAACAGTATATGGACGAGTCTTTGTTACAGTATTATACCAAACAATGGGCTAGATACACTGCCGCTGGTCGTGTTGTCAATAACATCTTCATGTACCTTAATCGTTACTGGGTCAAACGTGAAATCGATGAAGATAGAAAAAGTGACGTTTACGATGTGTTTTCTGTAAGCACCCTATGAGACGACATTGTCTATTTTTCTCTTTAACATTCTCCTTATTTAGCTAACACTTGTTAGTTGGAAAAAACACATGTTTGAATATGTCCATTATAACGTTATTGCTGTCGTTTTGAAGCTAGTCACAAAGCAAAGAAACGGTGAAGTTATTGAAACAGCTTTAATAAAGAAAGTCGTCGATTCTTTTGGTAAGTGGCACGAGCAATATAGATAAAAGTGGCTAACCTTTCACTTAGTTTCACTGGGGATTGACCATAACGATTCTTCAAAATCGAATTTGGACGTCTATAGAGAATATTTTGAAAGAGCGTTCCTTGATGCAACAGAACTGTATTACAAGGCAGAATCAGAAAAATTTATCAGTGAAAACAATATTCCTGACTATATGAGAAAGGCCGAAACAAGATTGAATGAGGAAGAAGGACGAGTTCAAACGTATCTTCATCCTAATACACATAAAACTCTAATACCCATTTGTGAAGCAGTACTAGTCAAAAGCCAAGAAGAAACTATTTGGGACGGCTTCCAAGGCCTATTGAATTCGGATAAACAAGATGGTAATCAATGTACTGTTTCTACATCTCGACTAATTTACGCTTAATAATAATAGACCTCCATCGTATGTATTCTTTGTTGGCACGTATCCCTGATGGTTTGAATCCTTTACGTGTGAGCTTTCAAGCTCACGTAAAGAAGGCAGGTTTAAATGCTATAGAACGTATCACACAGAACGAAAATGAAAACGTTGATCCAAAGAGCTATGTTGATACACTGTTGGAAGTACATAAAAAATACAATGAGTTGGTTCAGTCAGCATTCAGTGGGGAAGCAGGATTTGTTGCTGCGCTTGATAAGGCCTGCGGTGATTTTGTCAATCACAATATAGTGTGTAAAGGAACGACTAGTAAGTCGCCAGAATTATTAGCTCGTTTCTGCGACCATTTATTGAAGAAGAGCGCTAAAAATCCAGAGGAGGATGAAATGGAAGATGTCATGAATAATGTTATGACGGTATTCAAATACATTGAAGACAAGGATGTGTTTCAAAAGTTTTACAGTAAAATGTTGGCTAAACGTTTGGTTAATGGTACTTCTGCATCTGATGATGCTGAAGGGTCAATAATATCCAAGTTAAAAGAGGCCTGTGGTTTTGAGTACACTTCTAAACTTCAACGTATGCTCACTGATATGTCACTTAGTAAGGAACTGAATGACCAGTTTAAAGAAGTTCAACAAAACCATGAAAGTGGTGGTATTTTTAGAGTCCTTTACGTAATTCAATGCTTTAATGTTCATTTCTTTAGTTGATTTCAACATTCTTGTTCTTGGTGCTGGTGCATGGCCATTATCTGCCCCTTCAACTTCATTCAATCTTCCTGATGCAGTCGTAAAGATGTATGATCGATTCCAAAAATTCTATCAGAATAAGCACTCTGGCCGCAAACTGAATTGGCTTTTTCAACTTTCAAAAGCTGAATTAAAGACACATTATTTAAAGGGAAGCAAATTAGGATATACGTTCACAGTATCAGCTTATCAAATGGGCATTTTGCTTCAGTTCAATACAGCAGATAGTTGCACTTATGAAGAATTACACAAGTCCACTGTATTATCACCTGAAGCTTTGAATCCAGCACTGGGGATTCTCGTTAAAGCCAAGGTTCTCTTACTACGTGACGGTGAAAATGTAGGTGATGCGGGCTCTCGATATGTCTTGAATTATGATTTTAAGAGTAGGAAGGTGCGTATTAATTTGAATATGCAAATGAAAATGGAACAGAAAGCAGAGGCAGACGAAACACATAAAACGATTGAAGAAGACAGGATATTTGTTATGCAAGCGGCTATTGTAAGAATCATGAAGACACGTAAAGTAATGAAGCATGTAGCTCTAATAGAAGAAGTCATCACCCAATTACAGTCAAGATTTAAACCGCGAGTACCTGCTATCAAAAAGTGTATTGATGTTTTATTGGTAAGGTCTTGGTCAAAGTATAGTTATTGTAATCTAAATGTATTCTTGTAGGAGAAAGAGTACATAGAGCGTGTTGAAAATCAAAAAGACATGTATAGCTACGTTGCATAATACATACTAACCATTATATCTATCATATATCAGAGTACCCCCAACAAAGTTGCTAAAATAAACGTCAAGTGTTTTTGTTTTGCCCCTCCATACCACAACTCAAGATATTCCAACTGAGCACTCCATCAGTACACTCTCCCAATGAATAGCCCTTAACGATTGGCCAGAAAATGGCCAACTTACAGTGCTCACGGCTTCAAATTTCGTCCATCTTTAATTTTCAAACAGCGCATATTTATTTTTGGTCACGAGAAGTTATAGTTTCTGAATTTTCACGTAATTATCGATACAGCCTAAGCAGTTATTTCAGCGAGATACTTTCCTGGAACAAATACTCCTGCTATTTGGTAGTGTCCCGACTAAATAGCTAAAAATCGAAATAATGACTAAAAATGATTGACTAAAACGCGCTACCATTGTGTTATTGATCTAAACATATGAGTGTGCTATATTTTAATAAAGGTTGTTTACCGTGATAGCTTGCGTTTATAACTTATTTTTTCTTTATCTTTAAGAACGATACATCTTAACTAGTTAGCTGCCTTCTAATATCATATAAGCATACATACGATTAAACAATATTTTTATTTGATTGTAAATAATGAAATAACCAATGAGCACATAGCATTTACTTGCTGTATTGCCCTGGTCAGATCGCTGTGTTGAAGAAAGAAACCCCCTTTTGGGATATAAGGGAAAATGTAATGGAAGGATGTTTTAGGGGATGATAACTAGTTAACTAGGATTTGCTTTGCAATCGTAATATATATTGTTATTCTTGAATCTATAATTCGGGTCATACACTTCAAAGAAATCGCGTAAATGTTGAATCGCATTTTCTGTTAATTGATTCATCGGTAAGTTTTGAATATTTCCTGACGCGACTGCCAACTTTAATTCTGTGCAAGGCAGTGTTATCTCATTTCGAATGATCTCCTTGATCCTTTCTTCATAAACTTTTTGTTTTTTTAATGCTTTTCTTCTTGCTTCTGTTCTTTCTTTTTGTCGCGTCAGTAAATTGATGAACATTCTGAGCTTGTTGCCAAACTGCAAGATAATCCCGTTCTTGTAAGCAGTATCTACTTTTGTACACTCGTACGCAGATATTTGCTGGGAATATTTTAATTCAAGAGGAATGTATCCACAAAGTCGACAATATTCGTCCAGGTATCTCTTTATCAAATTTCTAAAATCGGTAGTCTTTGTTGATTTTGGGGCCGGTAACTTTCTTGTATGGTGTACAAGTGAAGAGAATACTTGCATGTAAAAATCTTTTTGGGCGTATTTTTCAATATCAAAAGTTTCATCTCTTTTTAGCTCGCTGATGAATATGAATTTGGTGAAAGCAAAAGTGTGAGACACAAGCGTATTAACAGAGCGCACAAGTTGTTCAAGCCGGGGAAGGTATTGAGGTTTCCACCCTATCCCAGCTATAGAGCTTTTAATTGTTATTATTTTTAAAGGATTCACGTTGATTCAATTGATCGTTTATGGTGTATAACAGGAAGAAAGAGTAAATAGTGATCTTTGATAGACAACTTTGATTCTTTATTTAAACGCCTAAAGAAGCCTTCAAGTCCCGATCTCCTCTGATTAATTAATGAATAGCTGCATAAATATTTTATGTAACCGTCTCTTACATTACTAGGATGAGGGATCAGTTTTACCAGAAGAGAATAGTCATACTAACGTCTTTCAATGTTCATCCATTGTATCTCCAGAAATTATTATCTATTAATCATGCGTTACATACCACATTATCACACGATCTAAACAAGTACATATATCTATAAGATATCAATCGATGTTTTGATTTCTATTTATCCAAACTCATTTATATTTTGTCCAAAATAGGTAAGACAATAGTCCAATAATTAACTCTGATTCGTCTAAAATCATTTTCTTTTTATCTGAAAATAATTTGTATATTTTCCAAAATAGGTAAGCTAAGTATCCTAACATTGATTTCAATTCGTCTAGAAAAAAATTAACTTCGTCTGAATTTGAAGTAGAAGTACTGCATTACACAGTTTTTTAATCTATAAAATCAGACGGATGTTAATTTTTTTCTGGACGAATATAAATTAATTTTTAGTCAATTTGTTTACTTTTTTTGGACAAACTCAAAAAGGAAGTTAGACAGCAGAAAATTAGTGTTTGGACAGGCTCTGAGGAAGATTCAATAATTTATCAATTATCATGTCTCTGATATTGGGGATAAATATGTTGTCTGTAAAAGTTTAAAACGATGATAAAGGCTATTAGTTATATCTTTATTGTAAGCGAAAGGAAAAAAAAATAAATAATTAAAAGCTGACTTGTAAACTCTTAGCTTAATCCTTTTCTCGTCTAAAAAAGGTAGACAAACAGTTTAAAAATTAGACCTGATTCGTCTGCAAATAATTTTTGCGACTTCCAAAATAGGTAAGTTAAATATCTAAAAATCAATTTCAATTCGTCCAAAGAAAAATTAACATCGTCTGAATTTGAAGTAAAAAAAACTGTACTGTATAATTTAATGTTTTGTACATCTCCCCTTTTTCAATGTCGGCTTTAGTAGTGGAATCAGACTCAATGCTTAAAAACGAATCATCATTTGCAATGGATGATGCTCCTAATGGTGATTACGAGTACTATGATATATCGACAGCACAAGACATAAACAAAGACATGGAAGAGAATGAAGGTAAAGATAAATATATGCATGTATATACCTTTGTTAAGTGATATCACAACATAGATAATGACTCGCCTTTATCTTTATCTTCTTCTTCAAGTGAGGAAGATGAATCAACATCATATTTCGAAAAACCACTACGAACATTTTCTGAAGATACAGTTATGACACCTCAAGATGAAGTGCTTAGCCTTAAATCTAAAACAACACTACTGGAACAAGTAAAAGAGGAAGACCAATCAATTACTGATCATATCGCTCCTAAATCTCCTGAAATAATAGAGGAGCTGAAAGATGTCTCTTTAAACGAGGAGGAAAAAGAAGGGGAGGAGTATAACCCGCTTAAAATAATTACTTCGTCGCTCATGAGTGGGAAAAGACCTAATATTCATCCTGTTCCTGTTCCTACTCGTGTCCCTGAAAAGCGTCCACCTACTCCACCTGCAAAAGATGTTATTTATGAATCTTCTTCTGCTTCACCCGCAGAATATCACAGGCAAAGTATGGACAATGAATCCATAGTCAGCACTACATCTACTTCAAAATCTATCTTTGCATTATGGTCTCCTTTTCGATCTTCCAGCTCTACAAATACATCACCCTCTTCATCAAGAAGACCATCAAAACAAAACCTATCAATTAACACTACTCCCCGACCTTCTGCAGCATTTGCCGCCAGACAAAGAAGCTTAGATAGGCCACAAAGTATTATTTCACCTTTACCAGGGTTTCAAGAAACTCTGCTAGCCCAAATGGAGCAACTGAACGTCTCAAATACAAATGATCCCAAATCAAAAGTATTAAAAAATCTGAAAAGACAATCTATTCGTCAAAGTCTCGTATCTCAAAATAAAGGGGACGATTACGATTGGGGTAAAGCCTTATATACCATCATTGGAAAAAGAGAGAAAACTCATTATTTGGATAATAGACTTTTGGGCTGGAATTATGTGTGATTATCAAAATCTAAGCAAGGTGAATAAGGACTTGATTCAAAATATTCGCTTTGGAATTCCTCCTTCAATACGTGGTATGGTGTGGCAGTTGTTAGCAAAATCAAAAGACGAAGCGCTCGTTGCAAAATACATAGACCTATTAAAACTACCAAGTGCTTATGATAAAATGATCCAGCGAGATTTAGCGCGCACATTCCCTGGCCATAACTATTTCAAAGAAACTGACGGGCAAGGACAAGAAGGATTATATAACGTGGTTCGAGCTTATAGCGTTTTTGATGAGGAAGTGGGTTACTGTCAAGGATTGGCCTTTATTGTCGGTCCCATGCTATTAAATGTATGTCTTATTCATTTTTCTCATATTCTATTTCTAACAACGTATTACAGATGCCAGATGAAGATGCCTTTTGCTTGTTGATTCAACTGATGAATAGATACGGGCTTCGTGGACACTTTACACCAGAAATGGATGGTTTACAATTAAGACTATATCAATTTGATGCACTTGTGCAAGAATATTTACCCCATGTTTCACGCCATATGAAAGAACAAGGTATCAGCTCTACAATGTATGCCTCTCAATGGTTTATGACTTTGTTTGCATACAAATTCCCACTTCACCTTGTGTATCGTATCTACGACGTCATTTTTACCGAGGGCGTCGGTTCTATATTCAAATTTGCTATTTCACTATTAAAAAAGAACCAAACGACAATTCTTGGCTTGGATTTCGAACACCTATTAGATTTCTTGAAAAATGGATTATTTGAAGAATACAAGGTATGTACATAGGCGCCGCCCGATGTATGTCTAACCCCTTCTATAGAAAGATGATCGTCAATTCGTCAGTGATGCCTGTGAGCTCGATATTCCTGCTAAAAGATTATCACAACTCGAGAAAGAACATAAGCTATTGTTACAAAAAGAGCTGGCTGAAGCCACTTTAATTGACGAGTTACAAAAGTCAAACCTCGAACTAAAAAAGCAGTTAAAGATTCTTGAGACGAAAACTTCCACACTAAAAACTGAGCATAACGACGTTAATACGCAATTAAAAGAAACACTAAACGAGCTAGGCACCCTTCAAGAAGAAGGCATGTCGCTCAAGACGTTGGTATCCACTTTAAGGACCGCAGTAGACACATTACCAGCTAAAATTGAATCTCAAAATAGTGAGCAATTCGAGAGCTTATGCAGTGAAAGCGCTGCATTAATAGGTAAAAACACAGCTTTAGAGGACCAATTACAGAAAGCAGAAGCGGAATTAATCGACATCAAGATACGTTATGCACAAACAGAAAACGAAAAAGAAGAGTTACATAAACGATTGTATGAATTAAAAAAACTAATGAGCTTTTAAACTGAACGATACCATAATATAATAAATTTTATTCCAAATTTAAATCTGTTCCGATGTTCTAACAAGATTATCACGATGAATAACACACTCGGCGTCAATATATCCCAGCACTGAAGCAATTTCACTACTCTTACAACGCTTGATGCGGTTGATTTCAATGCTCGTATAGTTGACCAGGCCTTTACCAATAACAACCTTTTCCACGTTACCATCGGGCAATGTCTTTTTAAGAACAATATCAACTGCTTGTTGAGCAGCAAAATTACCTTCCACTTCAGTAATTCCAGCTGCAAATAAACTGCTTTTTAAACTAGGCAACAACATGGATTTTGCAGCACCAGCATCTACGTAAATTGTACCTGCTGTATGTAAACCATATCGAATCCACCATTTACGATCTAACATGGGGTTGTTCTTTGCAATAAATCTAGTATGAAGTGGATGATCAATAGTCACATCGTCTGTATTTGTGTTGGCAATGTCTGTTGTTATGATTTTTGCAATGTTTTTGGGTTTTGATCCATGGGTAATGATTGTTGTTACACCAGCTGCGGTTGCCAGATCAGCAGCGATCAATTTGGTTGCCATGCCACCAGTGCCAAGAGAAGAACCCATAGAGGCAACCGATACTTGTTCTCTCAGTTTCACCATATCATCGCAAACAGTTACAGGCTTTGCATTAGGATTTGTACGAGGATTATCGGTATAGAGGCAATCAACGTCCGTTAATAAAAATAAGTAGTCAGCCTTGATCATACCAGACACTATAGCTGATAAGGTATCATTATCCCCGAAACGAACACCTTGAGTAGAAATGGTATCATTTTCATTTACGATTGGGACTACTCCCATATCTAAAAGTTCTTCTAAACAATTCACGGCATTTAAATATTGTGAGCGCTATGATGATTTATGTCAGTTACAATGAAAAAAAAAGGAATGCCTGTCATACGTACATCAGCAAGATCATTTTTTGTTAATAAAAGTTGAGCGACAGGTTGATGGAATTGACCAAACAAATCATCATATAAAGCCATCAAACGGCCTTGACCAACTGCAGCAACAGCCTAATCAAAGAAATTATCAGTTTTTTTTTTTTTTTTTTTTTTTTTTTTTTTGAAAATAATATCAAGACATACTTGTTTAGTTGACAACTTGGAAGGTTTGTTAGGCATATTCAGTCTACGAAGGCCAGTGCCAATAGAAGCACTAGTAACAATAATAACACGATGACCTAAACTTTTTAGTTCAAGCACACATTCAACTATTCCTGACAGATTGGACAATAATGGAAAATGAGTTGTCTCATTACAAATGGAAGAAGTTCCGATCTTAAGTACAATGGTAAGTGAGGCGTCTGAAGAACGGTGGTTATTATTTTGATTTTTATGGAGCATAGTTAAGAAGAAAAAGGTACTGTTTTGTGTGTGCCTTGAAAGCGAAAAAAAAAAAAATATTTTAATGACTCACATTGCTTTCAGGCAAACTCTACCAATGAGGGTGATGACAGTTGTTTTTTCACTCCGCACTTTTCTCTTGAGGTAAAACATTGCTGATCTATATCACATAGCATTTATCGTAATTTGAACTACTTTTCTGTATAATTTAACTTACTAGCTGTAATTAACACTATTAAAACCTGTTTATTACACGTATAATAGTATGACTATGCAGAGCTATGTTTTGCTTCAATGTACCTCTATGTGTTCATTATGGTTTTTTTTATAGCCATATTATACATATAAAGTAATAGGACATCAACACCAGAATATATCTATGAAACTTTTATTGTTTCATAATCATGGTGTACTCACTAACGACCTTTAAGGGTAAACAAAGTTTATGAAGTGCCAAACTGATAATTTTTATCCTTTAAAAGTGTAATTCCGTATCAGCATACATTGTATACTGTCTGATTGACATGTATTTTAAAAGACTCCATCAAGCTTAAGATACTAAAAAAAAAAAAAAAATCGAATGTTTCTTGTAATTTAAATTTCAAAACTTGAATTATTATTCTTTTTTCTTTTTCTATTTCTTGGTGTAAAAATGGAGTCTCATCATCAAGAAGCTGAATGGGATAGACTGTCGACTAAAAGAAGACAGTCATTGACATCTTTAGCTGCAGAAACAAAGCCACCTCCAGTCCACTTCTATGCACTAAAAATGTCAGACAAGCAATTGGCAAAGATCAAAAATAAAGCTGTCAAAAAGTTTTATCAAGTAAATTTCTTGTTCTATTATTACAATAGTTGACATTTGCTTTTATGTAGCACCAAAATGAAATCATCGATCGCTTCGAACAAGTTGATAAAATAATCAATTTTATAAAGAACGAAAACAGCTATTCAGCTATCTCAGTTGCATCGTCGTCCACTACCAACTTACCACAGAATGCAAATATTGAAGATGACGAAGAAAGCAACATTGGCTCTCCTTTGTTAATCAAAAGCAAAACGACACACTCCAACAATACTTCACCCACTTGGCTTATTCACTTGGCTATCAATCTTTCTATGGTCGCCAATGTCTCGTTATTTCTCACAAAAGTATTTCTGGCATGGATGTCGGGATCTATGGCTATTTTGGCTTCTGCTTTTGAAAGTTTTTTGGATATACTGAGTAATGGTATTATCTTTTTCACAATGCGATTGATTAGGAAACGGAGCTATTACAATTATCCTGTAGGCAAGGTAATGATGTGTTCTCAAACTGAAACTAAAACAATGAATAACTGTATTTTCAGTCTAGAATGGAGCCTCTGGGTATCATTGTGTTTGCTGTTGTCATTACCACTTCTTTCTCTCAAGTCCTGGTGGAGTCTGTTCAACGTTTAACAAGCGGCAAAAATGCAGGACCCATTGATTTGACTCCCGTAGCTATTGGTTTACTGGTTACGAATATATTCATCAAGGGTGCTCTATGGCTATGGTGTTTAACAATTAAGGGAAGCTCAAGTGTACAAACATTAGCTCAGGATCATGAAAACGATGTTGTATTTAACATTGCTAGTACTATCTTTCCTGTCATTGGTAAGTTAAATGTAAAACAATAGTTATAACCAGTTCTAACATTATATGTAGGTTATTGGGCCAATTTTTCTTGGTTAGATCCTCTTGGTGCCATTTTACTTTCTATATACATTATTTATGAGTGGATCATTGTTTTACTAGGTAAAAAAAAGGCTCCATTTGAGAAATAACGCATACACTAAATATTCGCAATAGAAAATATTAAAAGGTTGACTGGGCAAGTAGCTAGTGTGGACGATATTAAACAGTTAACTTACATGGCATATCGCTTTTCAACAAAAATTGTATCCATTGAAACTGTAAGTAAGCGTTTAATCAGGATATTTTGCTCGCGGATGTACACATATAACAAATATATGTGTTAGGTTCGCGCTTACTATGTAGGTGACAGACTACTAGTTGAAGTCGATATTGTATTACCTCCTGAGTGTAGGCTCCAAGATGCTCATGACGTGGGAGAAGCGCTTCAAGATGCTTTTGAAATGCTGGACAATGTGGAAAGAGCATATGTTCATTTAGATTACACACCATTACATGACATAGAGCATAGAAGAGCTGTTGAAGACGTTGGTTTTGGACAATAGAAGTTCTTTTGACTAACAAAGCGCAAAGGAACTTGTTATTCATTCCCATATTTAACTAATTATTGGCTTCAAATGAGCCATGTAGTTACGTATGAAATTGTATAGTAAACATATATAATTATTCGGATTTTTCTAAATGCGCACATTAATTGCACGCGTTGAGTCTTTCCTGAACAGTAAATACTTTCCTTGTATGATATGTCTAGCTGTTCTTGAGACAATGAACCCTATTTCTCACCACAATCATAGAACAAAGGAATATAAACAAGTCGACAGTCTGGCAACATTTTCTTTATTATTTGTGAATAATAATAACTAACAGGTATATGCCATCAATCGTCTTATTGGAAACACGCATGACCAATCCACACAACTTAACAATCTGTGATTGGTTGATGCTAGACAGTCACATGTCACGTGATTTAAACTTGCAGAACAATTATTTAACTAAAATTCAAAAATTGTAACTCAGCAACATGGCGCAGCAGGAAGCGCGCAGGGCTCATAACCCTGAGGTCGTCTGATCGAAACGGACTGTTGCTAGTCTTTTTATTTTTTCGACTTCCCTCACGTCTATGACGTTTTTGATTGGCTACTCCTTGAAATTGTTCATGGTCTATACCAGTTTTTTTTTTTTTTTTTTTTGTCAAGTGTTCATACCAAGCAGTTGCTCTAGACATTGTTAAGAAGCTTCTCTAGTTATTTTCTCTGTTGTTTTTTATTAGGTAATACTAGCTCTAGTTATGTTTTATTTTAATAATAAAAATCTTTTAGAGATTTCATTCTACTTTGAAAGTAGGTTTGACGTTCATCCAAATAAAGCATTCTTTCTTTTGTAAACTGCTCTAATTCTTGTCTTTTATCTTCAATTGACCTATTAGTCATGTTAGTTTCTTATTTGTTAGTGTAGAATTTTTGGACTTACTTTTTAATTTGTCTGTGTTCTTCCATGAACTGCTGGAATTCAGTCGACATATCTTTTTGTCGTCAAAAAATGATTGCTGTTAAAGGAAGGATAACAATGGTTAATATATAAAATACCTGCTAAAGTTGAATTGAAGTTTTCATTAGTTTGAAGAGCCATTTGGTCTTTTTGACTTGCTTGCTCAATGACATTTAACTTTTGCTGTTTATCTTGCTCTTCTATAGCAGTGTCAGTTTTCATGTAACGTTGCTGGCTCATATTCTTATTGTTATTCTGGTCTTGTTGACTGTGCTTGAATGACGACTGAGATAAGTTGTTCTGTTGGTTTAAAGATGTAAAATAAAATATATCTGAAGCTGCTACTTGAGGTGAAGATGCGTCCTGGTGCTCGTTTTGTTGA
Source organism: Mucor indicus B7402 (assembly GCA_000697295.1). NCBI lineage: Eukaryota > Fungi > Mucoromycota > Mucoromycetes > Mucorales > Mucoraceae > Mucor > Mucor indicus. The sequence continues at coordinate 49,286 of JNEK01003108.1, forward strand.
AGAAAGTCATTTAAGCCAATTTCAGAGCTTGGTTGGTAATTATCTGCAAATTGTAACTCTTCTGTATCTTCAAACCTAAGTTGCTTTTTGTTTTGGGGAGCGAATATATTTTTAACTTTGGTATTACTCTTGCTAATCTTTGAGCGGTTGATCCAGTCATTGGGTATGCTATTTGGAATAATAAGTGGAGGTGTTTTAGGCATAGTCTGATGTTATTAGGTAAAGAAAAAGGAATAAAAAAAGGTTTGCAGGATATACAATTTCCAATGACTAGTATCTCTTTGACAACAATACATGACCTTAAGATTTTAGCGAAATACAAGCACTCATGTTATCAATTAATTCACAAGTTTATGTAAATGATTGTCTTGGCTTCTAGTACTACTATCGTAAAGAAACATTGGAAACACGGACATTGTAACTACACATGGTGTACAACTTTACTTTATTAACATCCAATTAAAAGCCGAAGGTCCGCCATTCATTTATATAAATTCCTACTACAACTAGTTAATATTGAACGCTTGAGCAAAATGGATTGAAAAACCGCAGCAAGTTGCTTTGTTGAGGATCTTTTTTGCCTATCTAGTTAGAAAAAATAATGACTTATTGCATTAGTTATTTACCATTGAAGTAACTCAAAGCTTTGCAGTCAAGTTTATTACTTGTCAGTCGTGTTACTTGCGCGTTTTATTCTTTCTGGCTTCTTCTTTTAACTTTTTGCTACAATCACTGAAGAGAAGTCTTTCTTTTGGTAGATAACAACAAAGTGAAACGCGAGAATCAAAAAAAAAAGCAACAGAAATCAACTTCTTTTGGATTCTACGGCTTGGAAAGCCATGTTATTACTTATTTATCGTTTTCCGCCAAGACAAGCTTGGGCTTTTTTTTTTATTGTTAACTTTTTTATGACCGTTTGAGACTAGTTAGTTAGAAGCCATAGAGCATTCCTTTATAAGAGCTCCTTCGTTTTTTTCCCACTAAGCTCTCTTGTATTTTTAAGCAGGCTGATCGTTTACACACCACCAGCCATTCCCATTACATTTATTAGTGTAACCAGTTGACTTCTGTTGAAATCAATGGCAAGTGATAGTTCGCATATTCGTCATATGCCAAGTGATAACTACCATGAATAAATGCGGGTCGACAATTATAAGCCCAATTTGAGTAACTAAATATATAACATCCCCCTTTTTTATTATTTGATCGAGCCTTAAAAAGACTCCTTTTAACATAACAGCACTTTTAGAAACACAAGAATATAAAAAGGCTTTGCTATTTTTATTCTTCTTTTTCTTGTTCTTTTCTTATACTTGTTTATATATTGTACATACAAATCCAAAAAAAAAAAAAAAAAAAAATTCTGTTTTATACATGTATTATTATGCCAGCAACATTTATAGAAAAATTAAAGAGTATATTCCCAACAGAAGATGAGCAGCCAAAACCTACACAGGGATCATCAGAAGCGAGAACCATTTACGTCAATATGGAGATACCGAACGAAAGTCTTGATGCTTATGGACAACCTACAGCTTGGTACACTTCAAACCATATCAACACAGCTAAATATACCTGGTATACTTTCTTACCGAAAAATTTATTTGAACAGTTTAGAGGCATTGCCAATCTCTACTTTTTATTTCTTGTCATCATTCAAATGTTCCCATTGTTCAGCACATCAGCCTCACCAGTACTTGTCGTATTACCACTAGCTGCTATCTTGGTCCTCACAGGCGCTAAAGATGCCATTGAAGACAACAAACGTCGCAAAACAGACGAAAGCGTCAACAAAGCACGTACATACACTTTATCAGATTGGAAAAATGTCAATGTCCCCGTCTACGAAACAGCTCGATGGAAAAAGTGGTTTTCCAAAAAAGAAAAATCTTCAGCCACACCTCCACTTTTGCGTTTCAAAAGGCGAAAACTTGATTCAACAGACGAAAAGACCCGCATGGTTGATCCACGTTGGAAACCCACTTTATGGGAAGACGTCAAGGTGGGTGATTTTGTCTATCTCCAAAACGACGATGCAGTCCCTGCAGATATCCTGATCCTTTCCTCCTCTGAACAGGATGGTCTTTGTTATGTAGAAACTCAGAATTTGGATGGTGAGACAAACCTTAAGATTATGCGGTCGCTTCAAGCCACAAATGAAATAGCCACCCCTGAACATTGTGACAGTGCCAGGTTTTACATCGAGAGTGAAGCGCCTCATGCCAATCTGTATACTGTGAACGGAGCGCTAAAATGGAAAGCTGAACAAAATCGACTTGTACGTACCTTAACCACACGAAGAAGAGAGCAAAGTAAAGATACAAGATATGACGACAACACTTTAATATCTCATGAAAAGACAGAAGCTATCACGGCAAGCTCGGTACTCTTGCGAGGTTGTGTGTTGAGAAATACAGGCTGGGTGATAGGTTTAGTTATGTTCACAGGAAACGATACAAAAATTATGCTTAATTCTGGCAAAACACCTAGTAAACGTAGTAAGATGGAAAAGGCCACAAATCCCTATGTAAGTTTCTTATTTTTTTTTTTTTTTTTTTTTTTTACCATTTGTTGAATAATCATCCTTTTATAGGTGATTGTAAATTTTGTATTATTATTAGCCATGTGTTTAATATGTGCTATTGCCTCAAGTATCGTGTATAATAGTGACTCTTCAGCAGACTACTTTGAAAGTGCAGATGCTGAAAGTGGAACAATGGAAGGTTTTATTATCTTTTGGTAACGTTAAAACAAAAAAAAAAAAAATCAGGAGTATTTTTCTAACTTATACTTTTAATAGGGTTTCTTTAGTTATTTATCAAAACATTATTCCTATATCCCTGTATATTTCTGTGCAAATTGTAAAAACAACGGCTGTAAATTCACCCATAAATATCTGATATCCACATGGAACTAACGTGTATTTTTAGGCTTATTTTATTCATGCGGATGTTGACATGTATAATGAGCGCCTTAATCAACCATGTATCCCGAAAACCTGGAATATCTCTGACGACCTGGGTCAAATTGAATACATTTTTTCAGATAAAACAGGCACACTTACACAAAATATCATGGAGTTCAGACGCTGCACGATCAATGGTGTATGTTACGGTTTAGGAGAAACCGAGGCAGCAGTAGGTGCTAAGCTTCGAGATGGCAACCATGATTCATCCTTCTTCAGTAGCCCTGATATCAATAAAGCCAGAGAAGCAATGTTAGAAAAGCAGCGTACTTTATTCAATCACCAATACGTGAACCCCAACTCCACTTTTGTGGATCCTCAATTAATTGACGATATCAGTGCTCAAGACGAACAGTCTCAATCCATTGTCCATTTCTTCTCAGCGTTGGCGTTGTGTCATACGGTCATTCCTGAAATTCCAGACGAGTCCATGCCGCACTTCATTCAATACAAAGCGCAATCGCCCGACGAGGCAGCGTTGGTATCGACAGCTCGCGATATGGGATTCACATTCATAGGCAGAGAACAAGAAAACATTATCGTAGACATCATGGGAGAACAGCGTGTGATGCAGCTCCTTCATGTACTCGAATTCAATTCAACAAGAAAGCGCATGAGCGTTATTATGAGGTCTCCACAAGACGGTAAGATCATTTTGTTATGTAAAGGCGCTGATTCAGTGATTTACGAAAGACTCTCCACTGGTTTGGAAACCAAGGTCGATGAAGAAAGTCGTGCTCAGCTTAAAATGAGACAAGATACCTTAGACCATTTAGGTGTATTTGCGAACGAAGGTAAAATACATTCCTATTTTAAACGACCTCTATAGAAACTGACACAATTTTTTTTTTTTTTTTTTTTTTGGAAAGGGTTACGTACACTTTGTATTGCTAGTAGAATGGTTGAAGAAGACGAATATCAGCAATGGGCAGAACGTTACCAAAATGCCACCAATAGTATTGTTAATAGAGATGAGCAAATTGAACAAGTGTGCGAAGAGATCGAGAACTCATTGACTTTAATTGGTGGCACTGCAATTGAAGACAAACTACAAGAAGGTGTTCCAGATACGATTGCCGTGCTAGCTGAAGCTGGGATCAAGATTTGGGTGCTAACAGGTGACAAAGTTGAAACAGCTATCAATATCGGTTTTGCTTGCAATTTGCTTACAAACGACATGTTGCTAATTAATGTGAGTGCTAAAGATGAAGAAGAGACCATGGATCAGTTGAAGAAGTCTATTGAGCAAGTGGGGGAGAAATCAAAGACGCAAAAGTGTGCCCTTGTGATTGATGGTGAATCTCTCAAGTATGCTTTGGAGCCTGGATGTAAAGATGTATTGTTAGAGCTCGGTACACAATGTCGTGCGGTGGTCTGTTGTCGTGTTAGTCCTATGCAAAAAGCAAAAGTTGTGAACCTCGTGAAAAAAGGCTTGAAAGTCATGACCTTAGCGATTGGCGATGGCGCGAATGATGTTTCTATGATTCAGGAAGCTAATGTTGGTATTGGTATTTCAGGTGAAGAAGGTCGACAGGCTGTTATGGCTTCAGATTATGCAATTGCTCAATTCAGATACCTCAGTAAGCTATTATTAGTTCATGGTCGGTGGTCTTATTTGCGCACATCAGAAATGATCTTGACGTTCTTTTATAAAAACATCATGTGGACTTTCGTGTTATTTTGGTATCAACTCGTATGCGGGTAACTATCCATAAAGACGAACAAAGGTGAAAGATGAATTAATAAGCTTTTTTTTGTTTGCTGTTAGGTTTACAGGAACAATGATGTTTGATTACTCTTATATTACTTTATACAACTTGGTATTTACGTCTCTTCCATGTATTTTTGCTGGTAAAGTAACAGTTTATTATGAAGGTTAAAAGCGCCTTTTTGTAACAATTTATTAGGTGTATTTGATCAAGACTTGAAAGCAGGCTACTCATTTAAATTTCCTCAGCTGTATTTAATGGGTATTCGTAATGACAAATTTACAAGAACGCGATTCTTTTTAACTGTATTTGATGCCATTTATCAGTCCGCCATATGCTTTGGTATACCTTATCTTTTATTTGTTGGACCCAAAATATCGTCTAGTGGCTACGATGTTGAAGGTGTCATTGAACTGGGCACATTTATTGCTGGTATAGCGGTTGTGGTTGCAAATGTACTTGTTGGATTTACAATTTACAGTTGGACATGGATCACCATTCTATGCATTATATTATCTTGTGCCACTTTTTTTATTTGGACAGGCATTTATTCTGCAGTCATGACATTTACGTTTTATGGGGAATCAATACTCTTTGGTCAAGGTGTATTCTGGTTATGTCTTTTATTGACATGTGCTATTTGTTTGTTACCAAGATTTACAGCCAAATATTATATTCAGTCATATCATCCATTTGATAATGACATTATCCGAGAGAGCGTACTTTGTAAACCTTCGACTATAGAAAGAATGAAATCCAAGAGTAAGTATGGTGTAGATGAAGAAGAAGCTATACCTATTACAAGTGTCGAACTTGAGCAAACACAGCCCTTGTATCAAGAAGAATCTTTGATAAAGAAGAGAAAGAAGCGGGGATTCTTTAGCCTGGGACGTAAAGACTCTACTCGTAGCGAAATTATGAATATGAAGACAGGTAAACGTATGTCGTTTACAGGTTTCGCTTATTCTTCCGATGATAATAATGCATTTGGAGACTTCCGTAAATCCATCTACCGTACCAACACGAATACAAGCAAAATCTCACAAACAAGTCTATCAAGATTTTCCAAGTCAAGATTAAGTGATTTAAAGGAAAGTAGTAAAGATTGGATGCCTCTTGATGGCTTTAAACTTCGCTCTTACCATACTACACCTGTTGGCGATACAACAAGAGAGCATGGAAGTTTTGGCAAGAAGATGATTCAAGCAGTGAAGAGTCGAATGACCAGTAAATCTTCAATTACTACTACTGAAGAGAAATCTTCCAATAATGAATAAAATTTAGAAAGAGCTGCATAAATTTATTCCCGCATGAATTCTCCCATAAAAAAAAAAAAACCTTCTTTTTTCCCTTTTTTTTTTCTTACCACAACAAAATGAAGAAGAGTAGAAGAAATTCAAATCCTGATCACCGATCTTTATATAAACGCACTAGTATCTCGAGATCACCGGAAGAACTTGTTAAAAGAAGAGTTGCTATTAACGAATCTCTTCGTAAAAAACATCGCGAACAACTAATTACTGCTAAACGTTTTCGTAATTTAACTCGACATGAAGAGTTTGAAAGTGCAGGAGAAGAAGAGCCTGAAGCCGAGAAAAAGAGCGAAAATGATGGTAAAAAAAGAGTCACATCAAAAGAAAGCCTTTTCTAATTTCTATCTTTAGAGGACATCAGTCCTTACTATAGGTTAACAGCTTATCAAGTTGAAGGCATAGCAAAGGATTTAGCAAGTGATGACAGAAATTTACGTATTTTTGCAGCTCAACATATAGCCAAATTTGTTTTAGAGCCAGCACAAGCATTAATTGATTACATTACAAAAGGTGACTGTATTGAGATCTTAACAGTAAGTCACCATCTCTTTTAAAATACAAGTGGCTTATCTGCAATATGCTTAGATGATGATTTCGGGATCAAACCCTGAAGAACAAATGGAAGCCGCACAAACTATCTCAAGTAAGTTTCAAACTTGCTTGTCCTTTACTATAAAACTCATGAAGCAAAAAAAAAAAAAAAAAAAAGATATTGCTGCTGGACCCTATGATATTTGGATCAAATCTGCATCGACTATCCCCTATTTAATTTCGTTACTAGACTCAGAAAACCTGGTAAATTATTCGAAAAAAAAAAAAAGTCATAGAGTAAGGATAGAGTTTAAACAGTTGATATTTTAGAGCCTTCGTGAAATTGCTGCAGGTGCATTGGGCAATATTGCTGCAGAAGATTTGGGCGACATGAATGATGAAGATGATAAAATACGAGCTACAATCCGTGATAACGGTGCTATTAAACCCTTGGCTCATATGTTAGACACAAGCGATGCTCGATTAATTCAATCTGCTTGTTTCGCTTTAGCCAATTTAGCTCGCGGTGAAGAAGGTCAATTGAAAGAGTTTTTAAAAGTGAATTTACCCGAGAAACTGCTTAAGCACTTGGATAATAACGATACATGCACTGAAGTCTGTTGGGTTCTTAGTTACTTGACAGCTGGCAGTGATAAGTTTCGTCAAGAGATCATGGAGAAAGGCTTTGCTTCTCCTTTAGTCAGAGTATTGGCTAACCTTTCTGATCAAGGTCCAGCTGTACTATCTGTCTTGCGAACATTAGGAAATCTAGTGTATTCCGATGATTATTTACGTGTGTTGGCTGAACAAGATGACTTTTTACCGTCAACTGTGAAATTGATAAAAGCAGATCAAAGGTAGAGACTCCCTCTGATTTATATATACCATATATTAAAAGAAGAGTTGTATATATATATATATATATGTGTGTGCATATATATAGCCGAGTGGTTAAGAAAGAAGCACTTTGGGTTTTATCCAATATTACATCAACGTAAGTACTTTTTTTTCTACAGTCCTGTTCTTTTTTTTTTTTTTTAAAAAAAAAAAAAACATATGCGCTATAGTCAAGATGTAGAAATTATTCAAAAACTTGAAGAGCTTGGTATCATAAACCATTTAACTGAATTAGTTATTCAAGGAGCCTTTGATATTCGTAAAGGAGTAAGTGACAATAGACAAGAAAGAGAGTGCATTATCATTAAGAGATATATCTTAGGCAGCTTATTGTATCATGAATATAGCTAATCATGGTCCTGAACACTTGGGACACTTACACCATAGTCAATTACTTCCAGCATTTTTAGATCTTATTAAATCACATGATGCTGATATGATTAGGTTAGGTTTAGGATATATTGAATTGCTCTTGACTCAATTGCCCAATGTAAATATAGCCTATTTTTGCACAAGAATAGTCATGAATAACTCACCATTTTGTTTAGGGTAAGGAAATCATAGACAATGTGCCAGATTGTATGGAAGCCTTAGCTGCAGTAACACCTTCGCCTGATCCAGAGCTTTTTTCGTTTGCCAACAAATTAGTAGATCAATACTTTGGAGAATCTCCCGAAATGGAAGAATGAGTTTATTACTGTTGTTTAGATTTCTTTTCACACTTTCGAACCCACCTTCTTCTTCTCGTCACACTTGGTAAATGATTATCTGATACTAATAAACTCTTATTTGAACTTGTATTTCTTGGATTATCCCAATTATTATCTGTATAAACCCATCCTCCATTCTCAGGGGAAACCATAACTTCTAAACCAAGCACATCGTCCATCCAAGGTCCAGTTTCATCTAAAGTCCAATTGTCTTCTATCCACTGATATCCTTCTGGTGCTGACAGTTCTTCTTTAGGTGGTAATTCAATCGTACCTGACATGTTTGTCCATAATCCCCTTTCATTAGGTAGAGTATGAGGAATAAACCCACTTCCAGACCACCATCGTTGGTTTTCATACAAGGATAATTCACGAAGATTGGCTTGATCGTCCAACTTTTTCTCAATTTGATTGTACCATTGAATGGCTGCAGAGAGTTGCGACTGTCCAATTTCAGTGAGTTGAGGAAGCATTTCCTTCAATATGAATTTAGCAAATCGGGTGTTTAACAAGAACATAGAAACACCGCCTGCAAGAAAGAGGAGATTGAGAGGAATGAAAAAGACAATGATGGATAAAAGCACGAGAGAGACGAGAACAGCTTGAAATACACGCATTGTTTCTGTCTCGGAAGACCAGTCTACAAAATGACTGTGAGAGGCTATTAAATCGTAGAGGTCGCTCATTTCCCCCATCATGTTTTGTAAGTTTTGCATATTTTTCAAGTATTCGGGCGAGTTTTCGTCAAATGCTGCAGGGAGAAAGGCAGAGGCAAAATGGAATCGACTCGTTGTCGTAGCTGATGATGTAGATACAGATTTCTTTGGTTGAGGTGGTGGATGGTTTGGTGTTTCTTCTTTTTTATTATTGCCAAATCGTTTTGTGTAGCCAGAGACAATGATTTGGATGAGAATCATGTGAGGTACAAAGAGGATGAGTTTAGGATGAAGGCCTTTAACATAAACACTGAATAAATAAAAGAGAGAATATAAAGAGAAGAGTGACTTACATGTTAAACAATAGACGAGTAATGCTGCTGCTGTATCAATGGGTTTATGCCAACTTAATAACAAGATGACATGATCTCTGAAGGTAAACATAGGTCCACACCTTGATACAAATCGAGAAAAGTTTTTAGCTGTACTTTGAGGATTTAAAGGGGGTAAATTGGCTAAATAGTCACTGGTTGGTAAAGTGGTATCTGTGGAATTGATAGCTGCGGAAACAAGCACGTTTTGAAATTCTTCAGAGGTCGCCATTTGTTTCAGCTTTGAAAAGGGGCCATTATTATTATTATGCTGTTGTTGTAAGGACCCATTGTTGTTATTATGCTGTTGTTGTAAGGACCGTAAAGACTTTGCTGCTGGTGAGTCTAAATAAGATGTTTTCGTTTTACAAGCAACTTTTATCTCTTTTTGACAGTTATCGTTGTGGTGACAGACAACACCACATCCTTTCTTGCATATATAAGAATAGACTGATATTACTTAAAATAGAGATTTACCTGTACATTGAACACCTTGTTTAACAAAGCCCCATAATAAACCTTGACAATGATCACAGTAAGTAGGTTTACTGAAATTAGTTTCTACAAATGAGTGTCCCATGTTTTTATATTTGAGAGATGAGAAAAATAGATGTGTATTAAAATTATTAGGTGAGAAGAAATTTTCACGTGCAATAGTAGTACATTTTATTCTGTGGTAAATAAGGATGTGTCATAGCTCATTAAATATTTAGCATCAGAGTCACCAGTGTTGGCCAAGTTGATAATAAGTAGTTTCGTTTTATCTTTACACCAATGTTGCAAGCTAACACAATCTTCAAGTGACTGCCTGCTGTGTGTCCAATCAGCATGAATACCCGTTTTACCTGTTGTAATAGCTATAAAGATACGCCAAGATGCAATGACTTGTTTGAGCATATCGTAGTTTTTATCAATTAAAGCCATATGATACCAAGCAAAGAGGGGTAGCATAGACAAGACGCATAATAAGCTAAATATACCATAACCAGTCAATTTCCATAAAGCCCAGATCAAACCACCATAGACAGGTATAGCCAAAAAGAAACTAAAGACGAGTTTATCTTGTGCTACAGATTCAGTGTAGGGTTCATAAGAGTCAATGAGTTTACCAAGAATATAGAATGGAGAGTTAATGATCATGCCGGGTAAAAATAAGGGTATCTGAGCAATAAGAGCCATCCAAGTGGATATCAATCGTAGTGTTGCTTGAGTCATGGCTATTTCGTGGTTTTCATACATACTAATATCTCCAGCATTTAACCGTAATTCCTTTAACTTTTTAGAAAATAATAGTAAGCTTTCTTTTAATTTTATACGGTCATTTGAATAAGGGTCCTTTTTTAAGCTATTCTCAGGGTGAAAGATCTTGATTAAGCTATACTTTTATTTAGTAGTAGCTCTTCTTTTATATAATAATCATCTTTACCTTTGGCATACTCTTACATACTCTTCTAATCTTATCCCTTTTCCAAATAATATAGACCTTGCTTCATTAGCAGCAAATGCAGTGTCCCAATCTGGGCTATTGATCGTACTACATTCTACACCTTTGGCGATACGATCTGTCAAATTTTTGACAATTCCTTTTGGATTGGTATTATATTCTTTTAAATCTTCTATTGTCTGTACAATGGGTTCGCCGTATCTAGATATTATATGTTAATAAAAAAGTCACCCTATACTTTATTGACTTACTCGACTACAACTTCACTTCTCCACTTATTTTTAGTACTGTACGTAATACCAACCGGTATGATCGATATACTTTTTGGACTATCCTCATTTTGATTTTCAGCTAACTGTGTAAGGTATTCATAAGTTGCCCATGATATCCCGTCTTTAAAAGGTAAATGATTTGGTGCTGTATACGATGTACCTATCATAGTGTCATGAATACCATGTATATATATGTATACATGGCATGCTTACCTTCTGGAAATAAGGCTACAACAGCCCCTTCATGAAGTGACTCTAAAGTATGTTCAAATAACTTTGCGTTACTATGTGTTTTGGTATCAACTGGTAATACACCAGCAGCATTCAATATTTTTCCAACAACAGGTATACGAAAGAAGCGAGCAAGAGCCCAGAAATGACAGGGTCTCGAATGGGGAAATGTCGCAATTAAAACAATAGGATCAAGTACCATATTCGAATGATTAGCTGCAACTAATAATGGTCCTTCTGAAGGAACAGGTGTTCGACAAATAATCTTTATATTACGAAAGTATCCCCATAATGCTAATCTTGATAAATATTGCAGGGTAATGTAAGTTTTCCCTTCGCCTCGTTTCTCTGAATTATTAGGCATTGACAATAAAAATAACAAAAAAAAAAAAAGGGCGTTTCACCTAAAAAAAGAATTGTTGTGTGGTTCAACTACAGTGTTACACCCAAAAAAGTTTCTATTGTGACTCGTTAAAGAATACTTTAGTTTTACAAATGTAATTAGAAACATGAAAGCAAGAAATGACAAACACAAAGGCGAATCTAAGAAAAGGCTGATTGTTTCAAATCAAAATCACATTCAATAATGGACACTTGAACCCCCTCCTTAAAAGACATGTGTTCATTAGAATAATACACTGTTGGTTTGCGTTTCTCCTACACAAACTGAGTTTTTACTTTGTTCAAGGCATATCACCACTTATAAGAGTATACTTACATTAATTGAATAATCCTTCCCTCTTCTATTACTACTATGCCTTAGTAGTTGCCTAGAAACAAAAATCTCTTACTTCCTTCATACAAAAATCGTTTTCTAATATTGTTTTATTGTTTAATGTTTAGGCTTTCACAAAATAGGCAACAGCGGCAACGAATAAAGCAAGGAGAATAATTATGCTGAAAGGATTACTAGACTGTTTAACAATTTGAGTTTTCTCAACGACAACAGGAGTATCCTTTTCACGTAATGATTTCACTTCATCCTTATATTTTGACAATTCGTCTTCCATTTGCTTCAACTTTTCTCTAACCTCTTCTTCATTGTCCTCAGCAATTACAGTAGGGGAGCTTTCATTATTTGTTACAACAGGAACAGCTCTATTTGTTTCGACAGGCTCTGCCTGAGCAACCTAAAAGAGAAATTAGTATCCTAGGAAACTAAGGAGCATCAAAACGTCTTACGGTTTCGACAGCAGGAGGAGTAATTTCTCCATATACACAACGTAATTTGTGTTGGTGAATATTGCCTTTATCTTTTTCTTCAGCATATGCCCACTATTTAAACGTTACAACAAGTTTACTGATTTAAAGAAAAGAATGACTTACCAAATCGTTCAAATTCATATTTGCTGTTTGTTCTGTAATAAAAGTACTCAAAATTAAGAACTTGTCCTTACATTTAACATTTGCAGCTGGTTCTTCTTTAAAGGCTTGATGCATAACTACCCAAAGAGAAAAAAAAAAAAAACTTTTTTAGGCATTGCGTTGTAAGTGACAAACTTTCAAATGCTTACTTTGAATATCAACAGCAGAGTTTGCAGGAATTATGTCAGCATTAGGGCGGACACAGTAAATCTTTGGAGCAGTTGTTTTAACCTTAAAAGCAACAGGTTGAGCATGAGTATTTTCAATTCTAATGCTTTGTTTATTGATGCGTGTTAAAGGGCCTAAACATTCATGTTATTAGTATTCATTACTGGAAATAAACAAAAATAAAGCCTACGGTTAAAAGTGATGGTGTCTGTAACGTCTAAAACAACTGACATATTTTTTTTTCTAGATGAAAGATTATAAATATAAAAAAAAGAAGAAACCTTTACGGAACAAAAAAAAAAAAAAAAAAAAAACTTCAGTCGGTGATTGAAAATTATGTGGCAACAAACAGTGCTGTTGGTGAAACAAGCAAATTGATCATAGCTGTGAGGAGGGGCCAATGAAAAAGTAGAATTCATAGTGGCAGTACGACAGCTCTGTATAAATACCATTTTCAATAACTCTAATGGTTTTCCAATGAAGAGAACAGCTATAGGCTACTGTGAGCAATCACAGCACCAATTCTTGCACACAACGATGATTAAAGAAGAGAGAACATTTCATAGTATAACCTTAAATAAAAGTAACTTCTAACAGACCTGTATGTTTGCACACGAGCATTTCCTAAAATTAAGATATGCGGCCAATAATTGCTGCTGCCTGGAATGTTGTAAGGGTGTATTTAATCAATCACCTTGTTGCTCCTTTCATCTCTTTTTTTTTTTTTTTTCTTTCAACTTTTTTTTTTTATAATAAATGGGCAAAGACAACACAAAGATACTATCAAACAGTGGCATTAATAGGCTGCATTCACCTTGGCTCTTGAATGACAATAAGAAAAATTCACCTGATAAAGCCGGTTTTGGTCCCTTTTCTAAAAACGATGATATTGAAGTATATATTTTACTTTATAACACATTATATGATTATTGACAACAATTTAAAAAGATGTATATTGATAAAGATATTTCTCAAGCCATCTCACAACTAGATAAGGAGCAAGCAAAGACGCGCCTATTAGTTCAAGAAGAGGACGAGGGCGACGACGAGTCAGTATTTTACAACCTACATTTTAATCAGTCAATCAGTTAATACTTTTTATTTAGTACCCTTAAGTTATTAAAACAAGCTGAAGGCTTAAAACTTTACACTTCTGAAAACGCGAATGTTATAGCCGTACCAGAATCTGATTTGCTTCTTGAGAGTGTACTTAAGGTTCCAGAAGACCAACAAACTCCTTTACTTACTTTGAAAGATAAAGTTTTAGTAAAGGACTCTTATCAAAAGGGTAAGCTATTTAAAGAAAAGGAAAAACTATGATATTCATTTGTATTGAAAGAACCAACCCCCCTTTGTGCCTCAAATCCTAAAGTGCAGAAAATCTACAAAAAGTAAGACTTTTTCGTTATTTGTTTTACATCACACCTGACATAGAATAGGATTGGTTTTCAACTTGCACGCTATCATTCTTTTAAAAAACTTCCCAAAGCTCTCAAGGTTATCCCCTCCCTCCCAAACTGGGATGATATACTATTGCTAACAAACCCAAACAAGTGGACACCTCAAGCTATATATGATATGACACTTGTATTCATAACCAATGTAAAAATAAGACAAATCCAACAGTAACCTATTCAAGTGCCCATCAGTAACAACAACTCTACTCATCACCTCTTTTTTTTTAGGTTTCTTCAATATGTCCTATTACCTTTGATGAGACAAAACATGATAGCTAACAAAGGTACTTTGGAACAACCTATTCTTTTTGCGCTTCAAAAAGTCATGGAAGCACGCCCAAGATTCTTTCTAAAAGGCTTTGTGATCCCTCTTTGCGACACCAGAAGCTGCACCGTTCAAGAAGCAATGATTCTTGCCACTCTCATTACCAAATCAAAAATGAAAAAGATGGATTCTACAGATGCCTTGTATTGTTTAGCTGATCATCCTACCACAGTACCTGTTTCGATTTTAGTCTTGGCTCTATTGCAAAAAGAACAAATAATGTATCAAACTACGTTTTCTAGACTATTATCCAAGTATTTTGAAAGAGACCACGAAGTTGTGTTTCCTTTTGTCTGGTACCAATCTCTTTTGGTGTTTTTAAAAAAACAGTAAAAATGAACTCAAGTAGATAATACTCACCTCTAATCGCATTGTTTAGTCATATGAACTGGGGAGTAAGTAAGAAATTGGCAAATATCATAAATCGAGCACCTGATAATGAAGTGACAAATACTCTAAAGTCCATAGCCGCAAACTGCCGTGTCCATGATGTTGAAGATAGTTATAGCCCTGTTTGTTCTGACAGCGAGGCAGAGGGAGAGACAGAAGGCGAAGAGTCTATTTCAGGCAGTGGTGATAGCATGACTCTTGATTAAACATATTCTCATTTTATCTTTTCGCGTTTTATCACATTTTTTTATACACACAACCAAGATTCTAAAGCCTCCAATGCATGATAATAAAAAGGAAGTTTTATTAGCTACTATAAGTGCCTCAATCAAATGACTTCAAATTTCCTTCAACTAAATGCTCGTTCTTTTCGATGAATAGAGTAGCATCTTCTAAGTTTATTGAACTGTGGAGCTCTGAGTCCATACACTCCTAATTTTCAAAAAGACGAGCAAGTTCGGTGATTGAATCCTAGAGCGACCATAAATGAACATTCGTTGACTGAAGGTGGCTTTTTAAAATTACTTTCTCTTCTTATATCACGAATTTAACATGACAAG
Source organism: Mucor indicus B7402 (assembly GCA_000697295.1). Taxonomy (NCBI): domain Eukaryota; kingdom Fungi; phylum Mucoromycota; class Mucoromycetes; order Mucorales; family Mucoraceae; genus Mucor; species Mucor indicus. The sequence goes on from JNEK01003108.1 coordinate 64,650, forward strand.
CGTGAATATTCCTAAAGACAACAAGATCACACTCTATATCAGTAACTATTTTAGCACGATTAACCTTGATTAAAATACTGATCTTTAATTTTGTCAGGTGGTCTTGAAAACCAAGTAACAGAAGATATATTGAAAGCTGCATTTATTCCATTTGGTGAAATTGTAGCCGTACAATTACCAAAGGATGCCATGGATAGTAAGAAAAAAAAAAAGAATGCCTTTGCTTTTTTTTTTTTTTTGCTTATCATTCCTTTTTTTTTATTATTTTATTATTATTATAGCCACTAAACATAAAGGTTACGGTTTTGTTGAATATGAGCTTCCGGAAGATTGTCAAGCGGCTATCGATAATATGCACATGTCAGAAATATATGGAAGAGTGATTAAAGTACAACTTGCTAAACCTCATAATATGACAGCTACATCGAATCGCGCTGGTAAATTTGAATCGATACTATCGTACATGTGCGCTGACTATTTTTGTTAGTTTGGACGGATGAAGCTTGGTTACAAAAGTATGGTAATGTCGATGAAAAAAGTAATGAAGAAAAAGAACCAGACGCAAAAAATAGCAGTGACGATGAGGAAGAGGAATCGAATAACTATAAACCTTCGACAAAGATGGGCGGTAAATCTCGCGTTTATTTGGACATTCAGATCGGTGGATCATTAGCAGGACGTATTGAGATTGAGGTAAACTTAAATAGAATCTTGTAAAGTACTTGGTACTGATATTTTAATTGAGGATAGCTTCGTGGCGATGTTGTACCTAAAACTGCAGGTAATTTGCCTTTTTTTTTTTTTTTTTTTTTTGGTTTGGAGAAGCTAAATCAACCTGTCAATAGAAAACTTTAGAGCGCTGTGTACAGGTGAAAAGGGGTATGGTTATAAAAACTCATCATTTCATCGTATTATTCCTCAATTTATGTGCCAAGGTGGTGACTTTACAAAAGGCAATGGTACTGGAGGCAAGTCTATTTACGGTGGTAAATTTGCTGATGAAAATTTCACTTTAAAGCATACCGGCCCTGTAAGTTGAACAAAAAAGGAGGGGAGCAATACATAGACTAACTTTATCTGCCTAGGGTACATTGTCAATGGCAAATGCTGGCCCTAATACAAACGGAAGTCAATTCTTTATTTGTACAGAAAAAACTGCTTGGTTAGATGGTAAACACGTTGTGTTTGGTCAAGTTGTGTCTGGTATGAATGTAGTACGCGAAATGGAAAGAGTTGGATCATCAAACGGAAAAACATCAAAACGTGTTACAATTGTTGATTGCGGAGAACTTTAAGTGTATAGATAAATAAAGAAACACATATATACATCAAACGGCGAAAATGGCTGGAGATATTTAATTCACAAAAGTAAGAGGGGTATTATTTAAATGAACCGGCAGTGGCAAAAACCATGACAACAAATCCCCAGATAAATAATACAACAGCCATAAAGTCTAGAAGTCCAAATGCGGGTATAGTGTCGTCTAAAACGATAGGAATTTCTTCCACTTGCTCAAACAAAATGTCCTCTTCTATAATGACTTTGGGTAATGAGGAGGAAGATGAAGAGTGTATCTTTTGAAGGAGGGGTGTTTTCGTAGTGACTTCTGTATCAATAATTGTATTGGTGGCAATTCCAGCAACAGCAGGGCGACGTCTTGAGATTAAACAAGCTGCAGCTGGTAGAATGTAGGCTAAACATGTGCCTGCAAAACCACCAATCAAAGTATACACTTTACCTAAAGATCTTACATAAGTTCCTATCACGGTAATGAGAATGAAGAGAATGACAGTGACGACATAATGTTGTGTCTGTGTAGGCTGATGAGTTTTAGTTTCAAATCCTAATAATTTTTGAACTGCTTCTCGTGTAGGATAAAATCCCATTCTAAATAAAAGGTAAGACTTAGAAGTCACGAAAGAGAAAGTAGTCTTACGGGATAGTTAATATCATACTGAACCCAAGAGTGAAGCGGCCAATATTTACAATGACATCGTCATTTGGAAAATTCAAGAATAAGTTGGGCTGAACATCTTTACCAAAGGATAAATATCCGATAATAGCAAAGGACATAGATACTATCCAGGTCATTACTGAAGCGAGTGTGCAAGTGATTGTCCATGACTTTTGTGTTTGAATCTTGAGACTGAGATAAACATTAAAGCACACGTGGGTACATGAAAATGCAAAAGCGAGGATACCGAGGGCTCCGAAAATGTCAGGCCCTACCCAATTCACTGGGGCTTCATGTGATGTCGTGTATGCGGGTGCTCGAATAAGCAAAGCAATGATGATAACTGGTAGACATAATACAGATAATATGGACCATCTGGCTACTGCACCAATGGATCTTGATAAATTCAAAGGGAAAACCTATACACAAAAAAGGTAATTTTTTGATGAGTACAAAAAAAAAAAAAAAAAATATGACTCCATTAGATTATACATTACAAACAAAATAGCAATTAATGATATGACAAGTGACCTATCTGTCACACTCGGATATTGCGGAAAGTACAGCTGCAATAATACAGGAATTGTATCCCCAATCACTAAAAGGAGAGTCAAGATAACATAGAATAAAATGACGTTATGTGAGAAAACTTACGAATGAAATAACTCACAGTAGCTCCACCAGCTTGAACAAGAATGAGGAAATTTAAAAAATAATAACCAAATGACCCCAATACATATTCCATGAGATCTGCAAATTTATACGTATTGGCACGCTGGCCAGATACCACTAGCATATGCAATCCTAGTTGACAAAGAATGGATACAAAAACAGATAGACATATGCCTAACCAGAATCCTGCGAGATATATAGCGAAAGGTAGCCCGATAATACCAGCGCCTACAGTTGAATTTACTAAATTAAATGCACTCTCTATCTTTGACCGTGAGCCATATCCAGGTCTCTCCGATTGTAACAAATCTCGCTCAGCTTCTGTTAATACAATTGAGTTATTTTGTATAAGAGCCTTGCTGTTCGTAGAACCATAAACGGTCATTATATCTAATAAATAAATAAAGGGGAGGGGGAGTCTACTAATAAAAAATATGTAATTAGAAGAAAAAAAAGCTGTAATGAATCTAAAATGAAAGGGGAAAATAAAAACGTCGTCGGTGTTGAACAACGGCATGAGAATTGTTATTGGGTAAACTCGAGGAACACTTGACTCAATATTAAAAAGTGTCATTTTTGTCCAACATAAATTACATGTTCTACATTGCTACTAGGAAAGGCCATTACTACCACTTACAATAAAAAAAGTTGTCACTGAAGTGTATAGCGGAACAAAGCTGGTAGATAAGCATCGTGAGACTTTATAACAAAACAACACCTTGTATACCAACTCCATCACTATCCCCTCCAATCTCGACAAAGCTGTGAATATGACAGCAAATTTTGAATTATAAAAGTTAATGACGATCAAGATCATAATTAATACTTGCAATCAAAGCCCATTCATTGCCAAACACCAATCTGAGATTAGATATTCCTAAGGAGGATACTATGCGAGCTGTCTGATGTATTCGTATATAAAACAAAACTGCATCAAGAGTAAAGAATTCAGCGAAGAAAGAGTCAATGGTCAAAATCAAGTTGATGTTTTAGTCAGCACAATTTCGTCATTTTTGCTCTTTGTTACTCTGAAAAGAATATTCATCCTCCCTCGTTAAATAAATAAGCACTGAAATAACATCAGACGCTTTATACATGTTAGTATTTCGTCAGAAAAGAGAGATATAATACTTAAAGTAATTCTTTATAGTACATCTTTGATGAAAATCCTAATATTGGACCCTGTCATAATCAAACTTTTGTCAGCCGTTAACCTTAGGAGAGACAGCCGAAAAAGTTGTATGAAGCAGTAAAAAGTTATGGCGATAGCCGTTACTACTAGAGAACACAGCTGCAAGTAAAGTTTGTATATTCTATATTAGTGATTTATCGAGTTAATGTATAACGAGAAAAATAAAGCGAGAATTTTGGATACTATTTTATCGATAAAAAGGATGAAGGTATTTATATGGAATTGTACTCTAAATATAATAAGATTTGAGTCAACATGCAATTGCATGAGGAGATATCTACGTATAATTGTTTGGTAAAGAATAATAGCAATTACGATGGTCAACGAATTATGTTCAAATGTGTGTAGGATTGATCAATTAGCTTATGTATTATAATATTTGTTTAACTATGGTAATTAATTCGTTTAAGCAATACATTTTATAATAATAACTATTTGTTATTGTATTTAAAGATATTAACTAGTGAGTTTTATATTATGTTTCGTGTTGGATAAATTTGATAGTGTGTGCTTAATAAATAAATTATTATCTTCAAATTACGATACATTTATCAAAATTGCCATAGCGCGAGTGGTGGCGATACTTTTATATCTTCGAAGCTAATACTACTTCTTTGCTATTAGATACTTCTACAATAATACTAAACTTATGAAAGCACGACAGAAAGTCGTAGTTTATCAATTTAGAAGAAGTCGATTACTATAAACCAATTGATAAAGTCACGTGACTTTGCTTAAATTTATTAGAATATATAATAAATAAAGATTTCTAAAATAAGTTGAGGGGCTATGGCCCAATGGATAAGGCGTCTGACTACGAATCAGGAGATTCCAGGTTCGACCCCTGGTAGCCTCAATTTTTTTTATGTATTTTTCAATATTTTTCGTGAGACGTTTGTAATTAACCGCTTATTGTTGGGCAAGGGACTTATGAATCATTATTGCAATCTGATTAATAACCGTCAAAATAGAATAACACTTATTTTTTAAAAGGAGTATTAAAGATATTGTTTTTTAAACGCTTGATTTACGTAACGAAATGACAAGCCGGTTTATTCATTGACATACGATAATACAGGTTTATGGAGTATCTAGAAAAGGTGATGGTGGGTTGCCTTCTCGAAGAACTTCTCTGTAGCTTGGAGGTTTATTGAAGTCGTCTGCATATAATAGGTCGTACTGGTCTGATGCCAGAAGCCAATGGTCCAAGTCTTGTCGAATATGAATTGATGCATTTTCTATTTGTCGCGGTTCTGGAAGGCTTGTCTGTCTGTAATTTGGTATTGATCCTACTGTTAATGGAAAACTTAAAGACATATCAAGATGTTTTTTGTCGTTTTTAAAGGTGATGAATAAGCGTAGTTTATGTGATACTTTTAAAGTATCACAATCAATAGAAGGAGATATATGGGGTAAGTCCAGTTTCAACTGTAGCTCTTTTCGTTAAAAAAAAAAAAAAGCTTAATATAGACACTTTTTATAATAGTTTGAGAGTCCTTACTCAATTCAGATCCATTTATATAGTTTTCTAAATCATGTGTTGTACCTATAGCAAAAAGGAAAATCAGGAAAAAGTTCATTACACATTTTCTATTACTAGCTATTTGAGAAATCTTACGACATAATTTTCTGCTTCTTGGGACCATTACTTCTTGTATTGCAGATGTTGACACTTTAGTATAATTACCAGCACGTATACTAAAGCATAAATTGTTGGTTAGGATATTGCATAAAGAATAGTGAAAAAAAAGAAAGAAAACTTACGGATACGTTTCGGTCTGGATCAAACAACTTTCAATCTTGTCAATGGTAGCTTCAGGAGATAGACTTCTGAAGGTGCAAATAAAAGGGAAAGATTTCTTCTGTAAACAGGTGAATTTTGGCATACTGACTTCGTAACTCAAGAAATCTTTTCTTGATCCACGAAACCGTATTCGTGGAATCAAATCAAGGGAGTTTATTCCAGGGTGATTGTACTGTTTGATTTGAATGATATAGTCAGCACCAAGTAAATATTGCCTGACTTTGGTTGAAATGAATGGAGGAGGATTATCGGTTAAATGAAGAGATGTGGGTGTTTCCATTTCCTCTTGATCGTCACTACTGTTTGATGTTTTTATGCGACTATTCCAATAAGATACTTTAAGTCGATCGCTGAGTCCGTTTTTTGATTTTATATGGGCAGACAAGCAGTACTGAATTTGGTGAAAGGGTAATAGTATCGAAGGGGGAAGTAGGTGCAATTTATTTATAGTGATAGAAAAAGGCCAGGAACTAACACCAGCCGGTAACTCTTGTAGTTCATCAAGCACATATGCAACTTCTTTGACAACAGTATAACTAATGTTTGAATAACCAAATGCCTTTCTAGCTACTTTGTCCATCAAACTGATATTTTCGACATTTGTTTCCCATTTTTCTAAAGGTATTTCGTCACCATACGGGGGCATCTCTGATTTATCTCTAAGGAAATCAATGCTGGACAGAATTGAAGTAACAACACCTTGAAAACGAATATATATCTGACGAATCTGCATAGGCCTTGTCAAGTGAACTTGCAGTGTTCCTGTTATTGTATACGTCTCATTTGGGAGAATCGAATTATGATTAAAAGTCTCAATCGTTTCAGTATCTGGCTGTATATCGATTGTTAGAATTGAGTTACTATTGGCGAGCATTTTATACTTATTTTTTTTTTTTTTTTTTTTGTAAGAAAGAAAAGAAAGAAAAAAAGGTTTAGAGTGCACAAAAGCAACCCATTTAAGTAAACTGGATTGATACGGTTTGTGTACATGTGACCATATTCTAAGGAACATATTGCCCCAAATACAGTAAGGACAACGAATAAAAAAAAAAAAAAAAAAAAAAAAAAAAAAAAAAAAAAAAAAAAAAAGAATCCCTGGAACTTGGTGCTATGAAACTTTAAAATGAGTTTTGAAAAACAAAAGATGAAGCCAAATGCCGCCTTGCTTATATCATGCGAGGTGAGCAGTGTAAAGACGCCAAGCAACATTCAATCTTTTGTGCTGGTTGAGCAGATGGTACAAACTTTTGCTGAAACCCCTCGATATAAAAACAGAAGTAAACGTAATATCTTCTATTCTGCTGAACTACTTTTGTCACATTATAAACATGCGTTATAGGATAGGCTCCATGAATCAATACAATGATGCTGTATAATTATTAAAAAAAAAAAAAAAGCCAGTTATATTAAGGTCAACAACTCCCAAACATATACAATTGGCTGCTTGTAGGACACGCGCAAACATGCATTACAGGAGGGGTACTATGCCGGTTACTCAAAACCTTATAACAGAATAGTCATCATTTCTTTATCTAAAATAGATACCGTCCTCATTGACACATGTTAGATGGCATTTTATATTACTATTGGAACGTATCAAAAAAGGCTTGACAGAGCGGTGAACTGTACTTTAGTATCGAGTATTTATCATATCTGCTCTCAAATTGGATAGACACGTAACGATCTATATATGTTCCTTGCTCAGTCATCTTGAGATACGGTTACCTAGAAACCTTTGATACTATATTTCTAACCCTTTTATTTAGCTTTGCACATGTCGTGAGTATGTCTGCAATATATTATGCTTATACATTTCTAATATGTGATACTTGCTTCTTAGTAAGATTTTATAAAGCCAGCCATTGGAACTGTTTTGTTCCATTATGATAGTGGAGGCTCTTTTTTCTTTATTTCTGAAAAGGAAAATATAACTTATTAAAAGTGAACATGAATACATTTTACTCTTGTCTCGTCTAATCAATAACCCTAATATCTCTAAGAATCTATCGTCAATATATCAAGCTAGGTAGACTGGATTACTGAAAACATTTATAAAATTTAACGTGTATAGGATCTGTATGTAGAACTTATATTAAACGACAGAAATCAAGCTGTGTATTGCAAAAGACGAATAATGCGGCGGGTATACTGATTTTTTGGAAAGTGAAATGCGTTACATGACCATTAAATGTTTATTAAGTGACGGAAAGGAAAGAAAAAAGACTTCTTGCTCCCAGCTATTACAGTTATTGCTGTTAGGTCTTTTTTTAAAAAATATATGTTTTATTCGTTATTAGATCGAATACGTTTCATGGTTTGATAATAGAATTTTATACTTTATTAGAATTAAGATGAAAACACCACACTTACAGAAAACATAAACAGAGTTGTTGAAAGTAAATGTGGTACATAAGGCTGACTATATGCTTGTGAGGAAAGTAATGTTTTTAGAGACTATACTAGCCAAACAATAGAAAAGGTAGTGTATGTTTGTTTTTCTAACTACATTATAGAGTATAGCGTTTCTTCGGTAGCTATAAGAATTTTAAAAAAAAGTTAGAGGTGTCGTAAAAAGTAAAGAAAAGTAAAAGCCAATTCGTGATTGATCAGTCAAGTATACTGGTGCCTTTATATATGGCTTAGTAGTAGGAATACCTGGAAGAAATTAAAATTACAAGCTGAACGGTAAAGTAGCAGTCAGCAAGAAGATAGAGGTAATCTTCTCTTTCCTTCTATTGACTATTTACTACTATGTAAAATTCAAAAGCCCTTTTTCAAAATAAAGAGTAAAAAACAAAGACTATTATTTGATGCTGTAGTAATGTTTTTGCCATGCACCAATAGTCAACAGCATATTGTTGTTTATCAAGATTAGTAACCAGGTCATCTGTGAAAAGTAGAGTATATATACAGCGGCTCCACCTCCAAAGTTCGTTTTCCAGAGTAATGAATTCGCTTTTGTCGCCGATTAAAATTCGTTTTTTCTTATTTCAAAATTCGCTTTTTTATTGGTCAAAGTTCGTTTTTGTAAAGCTCCAAAGTTCGTTTTTACTTTACTCAAAATTCGCTTTTTTTAATTTTATAAATTTCATTTTATTATACAATAACCTTTTCAAATGAGTTTTTATTACGAAGATGGACAAGGAAGCATTGCTGATGAGCAAGGAAATGAGGCAATGGACTATGAGGAAGAGACTGATTCTTATAACGTTACTTCCTTGTTGACTGCCTCACAATATCGAATTCATTAGGGGCGCTTTTCCGCTAAAGTTACAGAAGAACTTGATGTCCAAATGGAAGAAGTTTCTGAGGAATTATCCAAAGATGTAGCAACCGGTAGAAAATATAATGTATATTCTGACCAACAGAAAGCAGTTTTCTACTATTTTAATAGAGTGAAGCTCTGGAATGCTGCTGCTTCAGGTCGAAAGGCTCAAGTTGAAATTCGTACTGCTCAAAAATGGGCAAAGCGTCTTAAAGAAGACCCAGAATGGAACATCTACGAAAAACAGACGAATATGTCAAACAGAAAACCACCGCAACTCCAAAACGAACATAAACAGCACTTGGTTCAATTTTTCGACAAGTTTCCTCAAGCTACCAGGCGAGATGCAGTAGATAGTTTAACAGAAGAGTTCCAGAATTTCAATTTAAAAGAAACTTCTGTAGGAAACTTCATTCTTTATGAGTGTAATTTAACCTTTAAAAGAGCTACTTTGCACCCTGTGGCTAGAAATAGCGCTGAGAACCTTGATAAACGTTATCATTGGGCTAAAAAATGGGTAGAGAACACGGATATGAATTATCTTAAAAATTGTGTTTTCGTTGATGAAGCTGGTTTTAATATCAACATGAGAAGCCCTAATGCTCGTTCAGTCAAGGGTACACCAGCAATAATAGAAACACCAACTACTCGTGCCATTACGCATACTATTTTAGGGGCTATCACAGCTCATGATGTTATTTCAATTCAAATCAGAGAACCACTTAAGCCAAAAAGAGTTAAAGTGGATGGAAGTCAAAAAAGAAAGAAGCCTGTGGCAAAACCTTTACGAAAAGGTACTGTTACAGGACACTATGCAAGATTCATATCAAAGACACTCGATGAGATGGATAAATTTCCTGAAATGAAAAACTTCTACATCGTCATGGACAACGCACCAATTCATACCTCAGATAGCATTAAAAATTTAATCGAGGCCAGAGGTTATAGAGCTATATATCTTCCTCCATATTCCCCAGAGCTTAATCCTATTGAAAACTTTTGGTCTATTGTCAAAAATTCAGTCAAGCGAAGTGCTTTTAAAGAAACAGAAGATTTGAAGACTAGAATTGCCGAAGCTAGTGAATGTGTCAGTAGAAAGACCCTTCATAACATTGCTTATCATTCTGTTAATAACTTTGAAAAATGTTTCAACAAAGAGCCACTTTAATAAACGCTATTGCTTTAATAATATTTTAAAAACGAATTTTATTAAAATTTAGAACGAACTATGAGGGTGTAAAAGCGAATTTTGAGCGAATTTTGAAATAAAAACTTTGGAGGTATCTTTCTTATTTCTGTTTACATATCCATTTTATTCCTTTTTTTCCTTTTCCGTTATTACCTGCTCACTTCTACGTGAACGTGTAGCCACTAATTTAATAAAATTAAAACAACATATAATAATAAAAAAGTAACTTTACTTTCTCAAATCATACTCAAATACCGGACAGAGTCGAACAACCGGGTTAGGCATCTGTAGGTACCCCCAAGGTGTACAAGAGGTGCAAATAAGTTTTCTACGTCATCTAAAATAATTTAAACGCAGGAGGTGTACAAATAGCAAATCCCCAGTCGTCTGTATCATTTATTATACGTTTACATTTTTTAACCTCATTTTCTTTAAGCGTGTTTTACTCAATTATGGAACTTAACTTTAAAAGGTCGACAAGTAATTCTATTTTTTTGTTCATAACGTACTAATCATTTTCTGAACAGAAACCGCATTGATAACTAGCTTTGTTTTATACATTTTGCTCCGTATCCTTTGCCCGTTCTTCTCCCCATTATGATGAGCACAATAATGTTTTTTTTATTTCTTAACATTTTAGTTCTCATCATTTTCCGGACAGAAACCGCATTGATAACCAGCTTTGCTTCACGCATTTTGCTCCGTATCTTTTGCCCGTTCTTCTCCCCATTATGATGAGCACAATAATGTTTTTTTTATTTTTTTTTTATTTCTTAACATTTTAGTTCTCATCATTTTCCGGACAGAAACCGCATTGATAACCAGCTTTGCTTCACGCATTTTGCTCCGTATCTTTTGCCCGTTCTTCTCCCCATTATGATGAGCACAATAATGTTTTTTTTATTTTTTTTTTATTTCTTAACATTTTAGTTCTCATCATTTTCCGGACAGAAACCGCATTGATAACCAGCTTTGCTTCACGCATTTTGCTCCGTATCTTTTGCCCGTTCTTCTCCCCATTATGATGAGCACAATAATGTTTTTTTTATTTTTTTTTTATTTCTTAACATTTTAGTTCTCATCATTTTCCGGACAGAAACCGCATTGATAACCAGCTTTGCTTCACGCATTTTGCTCCGTATCTTTTGCCCGTTCTTCTCCCCATTATGATGAGCACAATAATGTTTTTTTTATTTTTTTTTTATTTCTTAACATTTTAGTTCTCATCATTTTCCGGACAGAAACCGCATTGATAACCAGCTTTGCTTCACGCATTTTGCTCCGTATCTTTTGCCCGTTCTTCTCCCCATTATGATGAGCACAATAATGAAGAGTTTGTGTTATTACGCAATTTGTCCTGTAACAAGTCATTTGTCTCACCGCCATGGAAGGTAGCAATACTTTAATTTTCCAGGATATTATGTGGCATACAAAAATGGAAATCACAGCGATTTGTATCAAGCTCTGTTCTTCCCAACCAAGACTCAATCTATACGCTAACTTTTGAATGTCAAATTCTGAAAATGCTTGTTTTTTCTACTGAAAAAGCAAAGTGTAAAGTGTAATACCCGCTTTGAAAAATAACATTAAAAGTGTCGAGGACTTAGAATTATTTGAATGTTTTTATTTTTCAATTTACTGTAATAAATGCTCTTATTCTCTTATTTTTTAATGATTTATCCGTGTTACGCTTGTTTGGCAGTGAAAAGGTGAGCGATGTTAAGTAACCAGAGTAATTGGTGACAATTCATGTACGAACGTAATATAATAAGGAAACTTTACTGGAGTAATTGTTCTTGAAAATGAAAATATTTTTTTTTTCAACATTTTGAAGAATAAACAGCAAATGGTTTTCTGTCGTATTTTTATAATGTGTGAAATATCGAGTAAGCAAATCAATAACATAATTTAATTTTTTTATTAACGCTGAATAGATTCAGTTGTCATATTTTACAATGGAGCTGTACGACACGGTTGGAATCAGAAGGTTTTTATCTACAAGGATAAACTCCTCAGATGTGATTTCTGTCGACAAAGACATACTCATCGATTCCTAAGCGACTATTTAGTATCACTAAAATATATATTGTATACTATTATCTTACTTTTAACTGTATTAAATCCATCAATGTCTTTTCTGCATTTTTATATGTGTTGAAGGAGGTGGGCAACAATCCAACAGAGACACGCTCATATGGATAATATCCGTCACTAAATGAAACAACAAATGTTTCATAGCACAGACCTAAATGATAATAAAGAATATTAGTATATTTCCTAAATAAAACTCTGGAGAACAAATCTAGCTTTTTTTACCGTAAACAAGCACACCAAAAGTTGTAGCTTCTATTGGTAATGATGCAGCCTTCAATCTTACGTGCAGCTGTCTCTTACATGTCTCTAATACCCTCGCACGAGCAACATCAACACATGATTTTGACGTCCCAACGGGCTTAATCTCTCCGTTACCCACTTCACAAAGGTCAGAACAAAAAACAAGGTCTGGCCGCGTAGAAATTGAATCGGGCATTTTTTGTTTGTTAATCCAGGTGGAAAAGTCCCTAGATATATAAATGATACCGTTAATATACATCTATGTAAACCTAACCGTATTAATTTGTGTTCAACTTACCATGAAACCGTTACATCATTATGTGGTGACCACAAAGAACAAAGTAACTCACTTACAGACTTAACTATTAAATCAATTTCACTTGATGGGCATTTAGTAGGCTTGGAATGATTCAGATATATCCCAACCAGAATATGGTGTAGAGCTACTTCATTAACGGTGTTGAGTGGGATGCCCTGTACATTAATCACGGTTCTGTTCTCCATTGCTTGCTCCATAGCTCTTACACATTGAATAATGTTCTTTGGTAACTTTTTAAGGGGCACTATATACTGACGATTGGCTGGATTGTTTGGATGTGATGTTTCAAATAAAGCAGATAGAAAAAGTCTTTTGTCAATATCTGATGGTTTTAAAAGCTTTTCAAAGGCAAGATTGTGAGTATTATCATATATCGACTTTACATTTGAATTGCTAGTAACCATTTCTTTCTTTCCTTCGGAGATAATATTTAATTCGCTGAGTGTCATCGACCAAACGTAACCTATAATACACCAAGCAGACGATACATTGGTCATTGTTTCCGACTCCTTTTCTTTATAAGAACTATCGACGTCGTTGTCACTGTAAATGATCTGTAAAAAAGGGGTACTTTGGGCTGAAACATCATTAGACTTACACTAGATTTGGCTGTGGTATCTACACTAGAACTGTCTATGGGTTGTACATTAGACCCAAAATGTTTTGGTTGTATAGTATCAGATTCCGTTGCTTCTTGGACATAGTGAGCTGTCTCTTTTCCTTTTTTTTTCTAAATCGAGGCATGAATTAATTATTATAAATAATTACTATTTTTAATTGTATACCTTATTAGTACTGCCCTCGGCTTGTGGCCCAGCCACTGATTTTGCAATAGAATCCTTTTCTTTTTCATAACCTTCTAAAAGTGCAAAGATTCTTTTGCCTTTAAGGGATTGTATCATATTTTCTTTTGCTTTTTTTACTCCTTCAGCTAGTAAGTCAATCCAGTTTACTTCTACGGAATCTACGATAAGTGCATCGTCTTTGACTTCTGAAGTAAATCGTCGTATCCACATCCTTTTAATTCCTTCCACTGAAGTTCGTTTGTGTGTGATGATGTCACTGATAACAAGTCCTTCATTCATACTTATGAATGCAGATAGTTGAGGGGTAATTGACATTCGGCGCGTGTATAGTATGTATCTGGCTATAGCTATATATATGTATATATATATTTGTTGTTAGTTCAGCGAAAATTCTATTTTCTTTTAATCTGACCAACCTTCTTTATAATCTTTAGTCATAATATCTGTATAAATTGAAAGAATTTTTTGTTTGGGATAAATAGGCAAAAGAGAAGTAACTCCAGAGTACTGAATTCGCTGAATTCGCTTTTGTCGCCGATTAAGACCTATTGTCGACAAAATTAAAAGTCACAAAACCGCTAAGACGATTTTTAAAGGGTGCAGGAGGAACCCTTAAGCTGCGGACAAGAGGTTCCTCCTGTCCTCCTAGATTTTGTAAAAGTGATTTCCTCGTAAATAATCATATACAGCATATGTTAAAACTTTATGTGTGTAATTCTAATACATAAATACATAAGACTACTTATTTTGAGCTAAATATATGTATGTTTTTATGATAAAAAAAGCAATACAAACATTTGCAAGTCTGCGAAAGGTGTGCAGTTTTTTTTGCTCAACTGGAAAAAGTTTTGCCATTGTGCAAAACCAATTCTATTATTTTGTGCAAAAATTTTTGTGTATAATTTGGCTGCCACTGTTTGAAGTTGAAAAAAGGCTGCAAAATTCTTTCCTAGTGTTATTGAAAATCCCAGTGTTATTGAAAATCGGATTCTGAAAGTACTTTAGATGTTTTTTTTAAAAAAAAATGTCATGTGACAAATGTAACATATTATGAGCTAATCACGTGTAGAGCACTACAACAGCTTGCCTCGTTCGTCATAACAAGAAACTTGCTACGGCAACACGTCATCATTTGGAAAAAAAAAAAGTGGTACAGAATGACTTCACAGAAATACTTTTTCCTCTTCATAGTCAGCTTTTTATACAGACTTCAATTACAGAATTTATACAATTAATGGAGCAAGTAAACTATGAAAAGGTCGGGATTTTTTATGAACCATATAGCTCTTTGAGTTAGTAGTCTAACATTTCGACGATCGTGCCAAATTTATGAAAGTTTCTTGCCAAAATTTGAATGATTTACACTATAGGAAGAAGTTACAATGTAATGCAATTAGATGCTACTTTTGATCGGTGTTAATGGAACGGTAATTTCCATCGTTTGATTTTTCTGTTACTTTTTGATTGACTCGAGAAGTTCAATTCACACGAGAGGTCGCAGATCAAATCGTCCTAACAGCGCGAGCCATCTTTTATAATATACAATCCGTAGCTCAGGTTTACAAAGACATACCCAGTGAAATGGGTATGTACAAGTATTATAAAAGTCGTCCCCTTTCCATCACACAATCCCAACGTCAATGGTAATATTATGAAGACAACCTGCAGCAACTAAAAACATATCCTTTTCTCTTATTTTTCATAACGAGCTTCAGTATATTTTTTATTCACTAAGGATTGACTATTTGAACTTTACAGCTGGTAGCCTTATTTCTACTAAATGCAGTATTGTTATTACTGAAGGATACTTAGTCCCATTAAGATGAATTTGTTTCAGCTAGCGGTATCACCTGATTGTAAAATATAAGTGAAAGAAAAAGCGAAATGAAGTGAATATGGTTTTGTCGCCAGATAGCATGATTAGGAACCTTTCTTTAGCTTTGCACAGTGAACATGATTTTTAGACTTCTTGTATCCCTGATGAGTCCAAATGTTAGATCTCCGATGTTCTTTGTCATAAGAGTAGTGTGGAGTCTCGCACTAGATTTCTTCTTTTCTTTATCTTTTTAAAAAAGGACAAAATCAAACAAAGCAAACCAAAATAAATAAATAAAAAATGGATCTTAACTTTCTCTCTAAGCATTTCCACGAGAATCGTCCTACAATCATCAGATACAAAAAGGCGATGTCTAAGGCTTTTGATTCATGTTTTTTAAAATGCCATAAGGAATTGGTTGATTCCCAAACAGAACTTGATACTGCAGCCATAGAAAATCTTGAAAATTACCTTCGAGAGGTCGTTACTGCAGCTTTTGGAGCAAGAAATTCCAGCAGCAACATGGATGGTAAGAGCGATGGACGTGAGAAAAAGAAAAGGTCCCTCAGTCCCTGGATGGTGTATTGTAGTAAAAGACTCAAGGGAGAACCTTCAAAGGCAAGTCGATTAGACAAGTCTTCAATGTCAGTTTATGCAGAAGATTGGAAAAAGTTGAAGCAGGACGAATGTGAGTACCAGCTTATTGTGGACGAAACTGAAAAGTTGAATGACTTTCGTTCAGTTAAACAAATCAACAAAAAGAGAAAAACAAAAGAGATGATAAACGATTTGAAAACAATTTGCGAGGAGCTAAAAGAAAACAGTGTTCACACTATAGTTTATTACAAATATACTAACGGTGGTGGTAGTGTAGTTATTGGAAACTCAAGTAGATTTAATATTATTACAATCACTCCTTTAAGAAAGTGCTAATCAGTTTTGTTTCTTAACATAGATGAAGCTGAGACTGCAATTAAGGATTTTGAAAAGAAACTGCCTGCAAGCCTTAAAGAAGCTCTTGAATCACATTTATTAAAGGCAATTAATGCACCAAGTAAACTTCAACAGGCTTTCGATTGAAATACATAGATTAATAAGTATCTACTAGGTATAAGTGCTACACCAATGGAGATACCAACAGACAATTTACTCAAAGGTTTAAAAGGTGTTATTTTGAAGAAATATCGTAAGGGAAAAAAAAAATTTTTTTTGATTGTAAGTTAAAAAATGCCTTCCATTTAGAACTGGCAGTACAAAGAAAGGTAGAAAAAGTCGTCGGTTGGTTTGAATTGTATCATGACCAACATGCAAAGTTCAAGCTCCAAAACTGGCCAACTACTGTTCCCCTAAATTTCACGAACAAAAAGGCTAGGTTTGACCTCTTAACAACAAATGAGTTACATGTCTTGTATAGGGGCTTTTCAACTGATGATATTCAGTTTATAGCTAAAAAATAAATACTATACTATGTTGACTAATTGGAGCTTATATCTAGGAGTATAATGGCGCGTAGTGCACAGCGAACACATCTGAAATAACTTGTTAAAATTAGCACTACTGATACAAAACATAGAACTGAAATGAACGCTTGTCAAGCAAGGTATAGCTAGTTTAAAGAAAGACAGCAACTTCGTAGCGATTAATAGATATCAACCATAAGTTCATTAATAGCTTAAGTGGAGAAAAATCATGTGTGGACAAGAAATAGCTACAAAAGCACCTATATTGAACGGTAGTAAATAAGAGAAAAAGGCGTTTGTTGCGTGGGTAAAAAAATTACTAAAAACTGACCACAAGAAGGAAGATTACGTATATTGTTATGATGACTCATGATTTATTTCTAAAAATGTTGTAATTTTTTTTCACACGGCTTCTTTCCGCTTAGATATCATCATTTTATGTGTGTTTACTCATATAGTATACGCCTCAATATATAGAGACAAAGTCATGGCAATGCTAGTTTCTATTAGTAAGACTCACTTTTTATATTGCTAGTTAACCACTTTTCTATTTTTATTTTGTCAAGTAGGCGGCAATCTGCTAATGAGCATCGTCCAGATGGGAAATGAAAGACTTTAACATGGGGAAACCCTTGATGATGAAGTCTTCATTGAGTTCTACTTTGCACGGTGCTGTTGCAGGATGTCGTTGAAACTCTTTACACGTTTATCATAGCCATCTTGCAATTATATATATTACTACAAAGATAAATAAAACTCATTTTGTTATAACATGCACATATTTGAGCTGCTTTACGGCTGTTTTACCTGTTTATATTCAATAAACTGAATCTTTGAGTCGTGGTGTATAAGTTGATAGATAAAAGTTATCTTTATTACAAGTGTGTGAACATTGAGCGCTTTTCGGTTACTAACCAGATGGAATTAAAGAAGTTCTTTTTTTTATATAGTATATAGAACTTACTAAAAAGCCCTGCTATAGATTGTCTTCATGATAGCTTTATACATAGAAGTTGCTCGTCCCTTCTTTTTGCTTTAATGAAGACAATAACCTTACACTGTATAACTAAACTTTATAGATCAATGAGCTATTTATAAACAAGACTAACATATGTCTGATTATATACATGCTGTTGTAGTTGTTCTAGCTAACACCAGTATAATGTAATGCAGCTGTATGTTAAAAACCATAACGGTTGAATTAAGAGCTTAGTTTCTTTATTGACTTGCTACATATGTAGATATTCTGATATGCTCTTGCGCATGAGTGTGATGTAGGGATTTAGTTAATAAATGTAATTTAATAAGAGTCATGTATATCAATAACTAGTATTTGGCAAGAGTCATGTTTTAGAGGTAGTAGCTGATATGAGTTGTATTTCAAACAGTAGTACTTGGCACACAACTCATGTTAAAGAAAGTATATGTTTCCTAAAGCAAAACCGAGCCAGTATCTATTCGCGTTTTTTTTTTTCTTAAAGAAACCAGAAATGTAAACTCTCTTTGACTCTACACTTGTCGTATTAGTGCGAAGGTTTCTACGATTACTGAAAAGTCGTATATACAAATTAACAATAAACAGTTGTGTGGTAACCAAAAATCAAAATACTCAAACATTGAAAATCTTACAGAAGAGCAAAAAGTCTTCATAGAAGCATGAGAAATATATCGTCCTTCTCAGGATTTTTTTCTCGTTTTTTTGATATCAATTTTGTAGCTCACAAACTTCAAAAAATGATCTTACTCGTTTATTATGCGAAATCTCGTCTTAATTTTATTGATGTTTAATATAAAACTTTCGAATTCTATAGTCAAAGCCCTTAAGCTTACAAGTTTTATATCAAATAATAGCTTAAAGCGATCCTCATTTATTAAAATAGAGCCCATGTCTGTAGCTCTACAAAAAATGGGACTTTTATTAATTCAAAAATAGAAAGAACGCGTAGTTCAAACGATTTACGCGAGACGTTTAAAGGCTCGTAGTTTTATGAAAAGTTCATAGAGGAAAGCAATCCTTAAAATTCTTTGAAAAAGCTATACCTTTTGTCAGAATAAATGCTTCATAATGTAGCCACTTGTTACTGATACCAATCAATCAGCTTTATAGAGAGTTTTATTAAATTCTTTGATCTGTCAAATAGTTCGATATGATTGGCTCATTTTTATTTTTTGCTTTTGAGTTATTCAAATTATAAAAAGTACGCGATTACCCAAAGATACATCATAATAGGTTAAACTAGTATTGACAAAATTAAACATTGTGGTCTGTTTGGTTTTGAATAGATGGCTTTGTTTCTAAACAACTTGTTGATTTCTGAAAACTGATTCGTGCAAAAAAAAAAAAAAGAAGGTAACAATAACATCTTAAATACTTAACTTTAAGGCATATTTCATATATTGTCGCTTTTATTTGTTTTTATTCTTCATATTTATCTTAATCATCGTCATCATATTCATCATCATCATATTTATCATATTTATCATATTTATCATATTTGTCATACTTATCGTAATTTTCGTCGTCGTCATCTTCACCGTCGTCGTCATCTTCACCGTCGCCGTCATCTTCACTGTTGGTTTCATCACTGCCTTCATAGGTATCTTCTTCTTCTGTATCTGTTGACGCAAGACTGGGGGAAGACGCGTCAATTAGTGGACGAAGAAGAGGAAGGGCAAAGGTTTCCAAGAAGTTCAGCTTCTTTTCTTCTTCTTCAAGTAACCACAGGCAACCAGCGTTCTCGGATCTTTCCTTGGCTTGCATGAGCAAAGTTTTCTGCTTTTCTATATTTTTCATATAGTTTTTTGCATCTTCCTAGTCAAACGAAATGAGTTAATATTCAAAATATATGTACTATTTAAATAGACTAACTCTCAGCAAGCCAAGTTCTTCATTTGATCTATTAAGGGAATGAAAAAGTAGAACTTTCGCATCAATAGACGTATTGAAAGTAGGGTTTCCCTTCTTCGCCTGAATGTATCTGCTGACAGTTTCTGGTGGAATAAGCTCATTTTCCCCTTCTTCGCCTTCTTCCTCTGCAAAAAAAAAAAGTTGTATTAGGAAACCCCATATCAAGTTTTGCTCTTACCACAATTGTCTTTAAAAAAAGATTTCCAAGCTTTCAGAATGTCTTCTGCTTGCGTCTTTGCTTTAGCTAAACTTTGAGCAATCTTCTTTGATTTCTTATGTCCTATAGAGGGAGTAAGTAAAACAAATAAACTTTGAAGCTGATCTTTGTAGTAAACCCATGGTGAGTATAATATATTTGTGTGTTTACCTCTACCCTTCTTGGACTTTTTTTCGTATGCTATAATCATCGTAGCGTACGAATTCAAAATATCGTGGAATCGACTGTTGATCTTCTTGTTCACAGCTACTCGCATCGACGATGACCAAGTACTTTGGTCAGTCAAAACTTCAGTTCCACCAATTTCAGTTGAATAGTTAGTAATAGCTGCTTGTAATGACTTCTTGAACTTTCTACCAAGCGAACCAAGAGACGTACTATTTTTTTTTTTTTTTGCATTTATATTCTGGTTGAAGACTGGTTATCAAAAATACAGGACTTACGAATTGATAGCGTTTAACGCAAAATTGTTTGCAATAAAATCGTGAAGCCTATTGTTTGGTTGCTGAAGATCATTTTCACCAACATCTAGAAATGTTCCAGAAAGGTCATTCTTGTATTTTTTCCATATAGATTGAAACTTGATTCTATCTACCCAAGAGTTCACTTCCTTTCTAATCTTTGCATTTTCCTTCAAAGCTGCCTTGTACTTCGAAGAGATATAAGCCGCTATGGTAACCATAAATTCAAGAAATCGTTAATATAAATACTCTTTTCATTTTGATAAGAACGAATGACATACGCAAACCAATCATCTTCTTGAATTTAAAGTGTTGGACTGCCTCCAAGATCAGAAGCTTCCTGTTTGCTTTGCTCATATTACGAGTAATAGAGACAAATTTATTCAAGAAGCTCCAAAATCTTTCACACCCCTCGCCATCTAAGGTAATTCCTCATTAGTTATTACCTGATCTTATTTCCGCTCCTATATTGATACTACCTGTGTTTCCATAACCGTCAACGTAGCGAGGGTTGTACTCAACCTGACAGCTAAGCTTATGTGCGTAGGCGTGAAAGGCGGTTACTGCAAAGCTGACAGATTGAGGAGACAATCCAGCAGGAAGTTTTTGAAGGAATGCCTTTGTAATTTTGAATGAAGAAAAATGTTACCAATGTTCAATTATCTAGAAGATGGTCCTTTTTGTTAAACTTACTTCAATTCTTTTTCGACAACGGCATGCCACATCATACATAATATTCAGCTTTACTGGGGTGTTGTTACCACCTGTCAATGCATGCTGCACACACGCGAGAGCATACTCTGACCTAAACATAATTAAGAATATTATTACGCTTCCATTCATATATTTATAGCTTTAAATAATAACCCCTCGCCACCGAAAATGTCATATAGGCGTCTAGGTACACCATGATGGCCACAGCTCATGGAGAAAACACCTTTTTCGTCAAATTGTTGGCTGTTGGGTGTCCTTTTGTTGGACAAAGCCTTGAAGGTGTTATCCAGCAACTCGTCAACTTCACACTTCAGGTATAAAACAAAAATTGTTAGAAAATTAAGCGCTTATGACATAAAATTTTACCTCCTCATCTTCGTCTAACGCCTCTCTATCGTTAATGAAAGCACTAACCTCTTCATCAGTGCCCCAAAAGGCATCGAAAGCTTGCGTGGGCTTGAAAAGTCCCTCCTTCGAGTTGGACACAACTTCATTCTTTCTTTGGTAGCGTTTGAGTTGGAAGTTGCCATCCAAAGTAATGAACTCAACATTCGCATGCTGAATATTTATAAACTTTTAGTACTATATCAAGCCAAAAAAGAAAACTTACATCGCAAGCTAGGCAGTCATAGTTAGGAATTTGTGCCATGTCTTTAGCACGACTGGCAACACGGCGGTAAATGCTGTATGTCTTGTTCATTACTTTGTCTGACATAAACTTCGTCTGCATTTTAAGTGAGAAAAGAAAACATTATCTTTGGTACGTACACTAATATCTAATATTGTACTTACATCGCTGCTAATCCAGTGATTCATGAATAGAACGTCGACGAAGCTCGACGTAGCTACTCCTGCACCTACTTGGAAATGATGAAGGTGGTCCAATAAAGCAAAATGAATTGCTACTTGAGGATACTTTGGACTGCTAGGCATCATTTGCATTTTAAAGAGGCTTTCATACGCCCAGCAGCAAGAACAGTGCTCGACTTTAACGTCTACACACCCTATTGAATATTGTTATAGCGTAAGAGATACAATAAATAACAGGGCAAACTAGTTGGTATTTACCGTGAAGATGATAAAGACGAACGGAGAGAGGGACTGTCTTTCTACATTTGCCTTTACGACAATTCAAGGTGGGCACCGTAAAATCCAAAGAGGAACCCAAAAGTGACTTGCCTCCCACTAACGCATCGAGGAACTTGCAAATAAGCTTGTCACCAATGCTCTCCCAAGCTACATCTTCAACTTGACGTTCGGGCAAACGCTGGGGAGCAAACGGAGCAGCCGCTTCGCTTTCAACATCTGCGACAAATTCGGGGATGTCCTCTAAATCGACGTCCATGCCTGCATCTGAGTATGTCTCAAAATCAGCACCAAAAGAGAAAGGAGAATAAGCATCGCTGTCGTCTTTGTCAACGATGTGGATAGCATCGTGGTCTTTGCTATTGTTGCTGTTGTTGCTGTTGCTGTTATTTTGTTGTTGTTGTCGTTGCTGTTTTTTTTTGCTTCTAGCCGCCATTTGGGCTTGAATGATCAAATACACCTTTTTTTGATGAAAGGTCATGTTATCAAAATCTGGCTTGTAATCTGGCCGGCGATAGTTATAGCGTTCACGCGCATCACGAAATCTTTCCAAAGCGTCTTGCTGGTTAATATGGTTTTTGATATTTAAAATCTCAACCTCGGCACTTCCATCAATAACATCTTCGTCGTCAGATCTGTATTCTCTCGTATAGTAACTTATTTTTCTCTTCTTTGTATTTGTGTTGGCAGTATTGTTGTTAAAAGGCATTTTATATAGGTTCTTCTCAAATTACTGTTAGGGATAAGAGAGTAAAAATAGAAATCAACAGTGTAGAATGCGCCATTTTATTAACGTAACACCTGTGTATCAGAGTCACCTGTGTGGTACACTGCTGTTGCTGTATTTTTTTGGCATCAAATCGTTCCTAAGGCAGTCACTACGGGAGGAAATATTTTTCGAAGTTATTGAAAAAAACCATATATTTTTTTGGTCTGGTGTTTGTAGATAATGGGACACCTGTAACTCAAGCCTGTAAATAAAAGTACTCAAATATCATTGTAAGAAAAACTACAAATATATGAAGGTGTAGGTAGTAGGTATGCAAAATTTGGGCAGGCATTTTACGTGATATTTATGGAAAAAATTACATATACAAAATCCAGGAGGACAGGAGGAACCTCTTGTCCGCAGCTTAAGGGTCCCTCCTGCACCCTTTAAAAATCGTCTTAGCGGTTTTGTGACTTTTAATTTTGTCGACAATAGGTCACTCTGGAAAACGAACTTTGGAGGTGGAGCCGCTGTATATAAAAAAAAAAGGCATTGGGCGGCAGTGGGTGTGTATTACATGCAAGCATTATGATATAATCATCTTAGATTCAGCCACTTTCTAAGAAGATTCGTCAATTATTAATTCGTTTGACTGTGTTTTTTGCTGCTTTATAGGTGGGTTTTAGATTATCTGAAACTAACCAATGATTTTCAATGCACAGACCTCTAAAAAAATAAAAATTTCTCTCTCTTTTTTCCCCCCTCTTTTTTTCCTTTGATATTAAATTTATAGACATAGAAAAAAAAAAAAAAAAAAAAAAAAAAAAAAAAAAAAAAGCAATAAATAATTAATTCTTATAGGAATGTCAGGTTCTCTATCTGTCGATTTCCAGGAGGAGATTGTTAATCATGACGATGATCCACTGAAACAACAACAACAACAACCTAATTATGATCGTTTATTATATCAACAACAGCAATTACTCTCATCTTCTTGTTCATCATCTGGTTCTTCTTCAAACGATACTATTGACCAATCTCGTTACCATGACTTGGAAAGGGTTGTTGAAATATCACCTAATGAACGCTATGCTCGATTAAATACAGTCTTGGGCAAAGGTGCCTATAAAGTTGTTTATAAAGCCATTGACCGAGAAGAAGGATATGAAGTTGCTTGGAACACAATGCAAGCTACACGATCTATTGATAGTAAAGAAATGAAGCATGAAATCAATATTTTAAAAGCAGTACGTCATCCGAATATTATCAGCTTTCATGATGCTTGGTGTTTTAATAATGAATTCGTCTTTATTACGGAATGGATGACTTCTGGTACACTTCGAGAATATATTCAAAAACTGAAACCAGTAAATTTAAAAATCATTAAACGATGGTCTCGTCAAATTCTTAAAGGCCTAGCTTATTTGCACAGTCATGATCCTCCTATCATTCATCGTGATATCAAGTGCGATAATATTTTCATTAACGGTGCTCATGGTGAAGTCAAAATAGGCGATATGGGAACTGCAGAAATGAAGCAAGGAAAGAAATACACAATTATTGGTACTCCTGAATTTATGGCACCGGAGATGTATGAAGAAGATGGATATAGCGAGAAAGTAGATATCTATGCATTTGGCATGTGTCTTTTAGAAATGGTTACTGGTGAATATCCATATAAAGAATGTACTAATCCTTGTCAAATTTATAAGAAAGTGACAAATGTAAGATTTACCTTCACCAAAATACTATTCTATTTACTAACATCTTACTCTACCCTAGAAAATCAAGCCTGCTAGTTTGGATAAAGTAACCAATAAAGATATCCGTCAAATTATTGAAAGCTGTCTTGGTGATGAAAACGAAAGAATGTCTGCTCAAGAAATATTAGAAGGAACTTTTTTTGCTGTAGAACCCGATGTTTCTTTACTTTTGGCTGACCCATCTAACATTTATCTGACGCTTCAAATTATCTTCAAGGGCATGGATAAACTTTCCGTCAAATTCGATTTTAATGTTGAGACGGACACTGCCGAAGAAGTCGTCAGAGAAATGGTAAAGAGCATAGTTTTTACTTTTTTTTTAAATCCTGACAGTTTTTTAGATTGAAGAACAAGTACTTCCAGAACAATATCAGCAGCACATCACTAAACAAATAGCTTGCATTATAAGAAACTTGGACAAGCCAGATTCTAAAAACAACAACTCTGCTACAGAGTCTTTCTGGAGAAGAGAAAATGACATACGTTCAGAACTTGAAAAGACACAAGAACAACTCGAGCATGTTACAGAACATGTCTTGGAAATTGAAACCAAATGCGATCGTGCTTTGACAGCTGAAAAACATTATCTTGAAGCTACACATAATCTTCAAGAACTTGATTCTTTAAAAGAAACTGATTGTAACGAACCCGAACTCGACTGTGAATCACTTCCCGCCAAATGTCGCAAAGCTCTTGTCTCTCGTATTTTGGAAGGTAAACTTGTTTCTTTCTTTTTTTTTTTTTTTGTTTTGTAATTGGAAACTAAAAGTACTTGTAGAATATACGAATGACACTGATATTGAACTGTTTGTTCGTGATTGTGCAACTGCCACTCATAGAGACACTGATAAAGCCGTCGAATGGGCGAAAAAATTAAAAGATCAAGACATTATGACAGTAGGAGATCTCCGTGACCTTCATGATGAAGATTGGGCCGGAATTGGTTTAACAGTCTTTGCACTGCGCGCTCTGAAAAACATGCTTCAAAAGTAAACACATTCCTTTCATCATGCATCCCTCCTCCCCTTATTATTATCGTAAAAGCACTTTTTTTTTTTGTATCTAAAAGAACAAATAACCTTTTCAAAGTGCATCTTGTATATATTAATTAATCAATAATAATAAAAGATGATATCCTTTTCAAATGTGTGGGTTGCATATTAACTGTATTCACATCATATAAACTATATCCTAAATGTAGCTATTATTTCCAAAATTGAAAAGTTCCTATAGTACATACAATGGAACATGTTAAATATATACCTGTCTAAAAACAGAACCTTTACTGTTATTCCCAAACAGAAATACGCATATGGTCAAGTGCCAAATAGAATTGCACGAGTCTCTTATACAATAAAAATAGCTCATGTTAAAGGGTAGTTTGCTCTTACTTTTTTGGCATTCAACAGAATAAATTCTACTGATAAGAGTATACCTAACATATGGGAGTCAGAGAGTTATACTATGACACACAAAGAAGCATCTGCTTATGAAGAATTGGATAAAAAATAAAGTGCTGATAAACGCCTTAGTCATTTCATGCGTTCACGCTTTATTTTTCTATAATTAATGTGCGGCTTTTACGTGCGTTCAATCCTGGTATATATATATATATATATATTTTATGACCAGATCATCAAAGCGCCCGCAAAACTCGTTCATCATAGCGTTCTTTGTTTGTATTAAAAAAAAAAGAACTCAAATGTAAGTCATGTTTAACGCTTTAATAGATTTAATTAAACGACTAAAATAGATGAAGAGCTCCTGTTTGATAGTTATTGATTCCTCAGGGTTGAACACGAATATGAATGACTTGATTTGATCTTTTTGAGCCAGCCTTGTAGAACAGAAACAACTCTTCTTTTGCACTATAAGAGTATTTATGTGTTCGTCTGTTATTTCGCCATAATAATATAAATCAATATTTGACAGAATTTGAAATAAAAAGGAATCGTTAGTTGAAAATTCATAGAGATAACATCTATATGACAGTTATAATCTTCGCTGGTATACACATATGCTAAGTTTCCTGGGCTGTGTCAAATTAGAATTGAACAAACTTCTTATAAACAACACAACTGTCTACTGGCCCTGTTCAGAAGTAATTCACTCTCAGTATTTAGAGTCTGATGGGCCAATTCTTTCAATCATAAAAAGTACTTGACATATAAACCGCAGCTTTTTTTTTTTTTTTTTTTTTCTGTCAATAAAATAGAAGGGAGTGCAATGATTGTTGCACAAAAGCGAAACTTGCAGTAGAATATCTAGAGATGACTTTTTATAAGAAGTTTATGGCTTGCAAACTTCTTTTTACAACAATTAATTATAATCTGAAAAAAAAAAAAGTTATTATTGTTTCATAACAACAAAAGGGATTTACAGGGCTTTTTTATTGAAATTGCGTAAAAGAATAGACGGGATTTTATATCGGAGTGAAGGAGCTGAACAATGACACAAGAAAGCAATTGCTTATTAATTCATGAAGAATTGCACAGATTCAAATACGTGCTGATAAACGCCTTAGTCATTTGACGCTTTCAAGGCTTTGCTTTTTGATGTGCGCATATAAGTTAATTAAGTGCTCCTTCTGCTATTTGGATTGACTCTTTGATTGTATTAAATCTTCGGTTAATCTAATAATCCCGGGTTGTCCTAGGCTTTAATTGCCCGCCCAATAATCTCTCTTATTGTTTGTAGACTAAAAAAGATCTGCTACTAATCATCTCTTTTTTTTTTTCTTTCTTTCTTTCTCTCTTTTATATAAAACCATGTTTAATCGTCTCAAGTCCAACTCCACAGCAAGTTTAAAGCAACCCAGCCCTGCTCCTGTCGAAGAATTCGGCCCCGTTTCACATGAACCCAAGTTAATGCCTCCCTCTAACTTTACTCCTGTTCAACATCCTGCTTTGACAGAAGAACAACAAGCGAAAGTTGTCAAACTCAAAGAATACATTGAATCTATCATGCTTCCTGAATCTCATGAATACTATAAGAGTGAAAGAGGGTTTGTAACAGATGCTACTATCAAAAGGTATATGCGTGCAAGAAAATGGGATTTCGAGGTAAGTTCCTACCTTCAATAATTACCCCCCCGTCTATGTCATAATAACTTTTTTTTTTTTTTTTTTTTTAAGCATGCTAAAGTCATGCTGGAAAATTCTGTTCGCTGGAGACGTGATTATCGCCCAGATGAGTTAGATCCCGAGTATATTAAACCAGAGGTAATAATGATAATGATTCAACAAGAGTGTGTGATAATCTAAGTGTGTTTTAGGCTGAAACTGGTAAAATGTATTTCAACGGTTTTGATAAGAATGGTAGACCTGTTTGGATTATGAGACCTCGACTTCAAAACTCCAAGGATGGCGAACGTCAAATTAAACATATTGTATATAGTTTAGAACGTGGTATTCGTTTAATGCCCGAATCTGTCGAAAATATTGCTATTATTGTTGACTTTAAAGACTCTTCTGCTTCTGACAACCCTAGTGTTTCTACATGTAAAAAGTTTTTGGACATTCTCGGTAATCATTATCCAGAAAGACTAGGTATTGCCTTTGTCGTTAAATGTAAGTAGTGTAAAAGAAGAAGAGGAGTTTGTCCAGTGTTTAAATAGCTTATGTTAATAGCACCTTGGTTTTTCTTTGCTACATTCAAACTTATATCACCCTTCATGGACCCTGTCACTAAAAACAAAATCAAGTTTGTTTATGATAGCAAAGATGAAAAGGATAACACCAAGAATACAAGTAATGAATGGGTTCATATCCAAGATTATATCCCTCCCGACCAATTAGAGTGCGATTTTGGTGGACGTTATAACTTTACTTATGAATTAGAGCCCTATTGGTCTTCATTACTCGAAAAAACGGGCAACCCATACAAAGTAATCGAATACAACTAATAGACAAAGAAGAGATATATATATCCCCCATGTAATATATGGATAATAAAAATTTATTTTAAACAATGACATTGTTTACAAAAACTGTCGAATTTTGTTGTTTTTGAAAAGTAGGAGTATTATCTACCAAGCTAGCGATGATGCTACTGTTACTACTTGCAACAGAGTCATTACTACTAGCAAAGTCTTCAATACAAGTAACAGGGAAATCGAAATTCAAGTTATTCAAGGGATCGGTAAAGGCCAAAGTGAACTTGATATCATGTTGAATTACAATATTCTCTGTCCATGTGGTAGGTAATAAACGAGTTTCATCGTTTGAGAGCAAGTTGAATGTCAATAAGTAAGGATTGGTCCATGTTTGATTCAATTCAGTTAATAACTTTGTTTCCATGGAAATAACTTGATATTCGGTTTCATAACTACAATATAATTAGTATAGCGAATATAGATACAGGCATGTTGTCTACGTTACCCTTTTCTTTGTATAGATTGAATGATTTGAAAACCAATCAAACAACAATCAGATAACTTTTTTTGTTGATGTCCTTCTAAAGATTTAAATCGAATACACACTTGACTTGTGTTATCTTCTTGCTGCTGGTTAAAGTAATAGACACTAGGAAATTCAATTTCATATTGCCATTGCTGTTGAAGAATACCCCAGAAGACTTTATCGTCATGATCACCAATAGTATTCATGTGTAGGTGAACAGGTTGGGTAGTTGCAACTTGACCATTTTCATTGACTACTTCTAAAGAGTAGGAAATACCATCACCGTTTTGAAGTTGAATAGAGGGAGGTAAATGACTGGGTATGGAGAAGTCAAACGGTATAACGCCTTCCTTGGAGGAAGCGAAAAAGGGATATTCTTGATCTATGAGGATACGTAATTCATTTCCCACTTTTTCTTGACCTAGGAGATGGATTCTACCACCTGATATTCCATGAATTGTACCATATATACTTGACTCATCATCATCGTCTTGACATATTTCAAATGATTCTTGACCCAAATGGATGTTTGTGCTATTTAGCATATATTTCTTAAAAGATAAAAGAAAAAAAAAAAAAAAAAAAAAAAAAAAAGGGAGCC
>JNEK01003110.1:0-54482 GCA_000697295.1 Mucor indicus B7402
ATTTTTAAAAAAAAAAAAAAAAAAAAAATTTTTTTTTTTTTTTTTTTTTTTTTTTTTTTAATATAATATATACATCTACTTTTTTTTTTTCTGCTTTCTTTCTTCTTTATTAATGTCATGTAAAAGTAAATTACAAATTGGTCAAATCAATCAAGTCGAATCTTCTGGGTTTTGGTTGATCTGCAGGAATAGGGAGTGCTGTTGTGCGTTCGTGAACAATGCCGACGAGTCTACGTTTGGGTTGTTGAGGGTCTTTATAAAAACAAACATATCCAGGTTCAAGTGCATAAAGTGTATGATCTTTACCCATACCAACCTATACAACTGTCAATGCTATCCCTCCCTTTTCACTTTTAATTTATTGCTTACATTATCACCAGCATGGAATTTAGTGCCTCTTTGACGAACAATAATATTACCAGGTACAACTTCTTGACCTCCAAATTTCTTAACACCTAATCTTCTACCAGCAGAATCTCTACCATTACGTGAAGAACCACCAGATTTCTTGGTAGCCCAACGCACTTGGCTCATTTCTAATATACAAAAAAAAAAAAAAAAAAAAAAAAATAAGGTGAGCAAGGGTGTAAGCTGTCAAAAAAATTCAATCAAACTAACCAGTTGTGTTTTTTAATATAGATGTAATAGAAGGTCTGCTAAGGTTAGTCCATTGCTGACCATTCTTGGCTGTTAAAGTGTTCACTTGTGTCAATGTACGATTCAATAATGACATTTTCCAAAATTACAAAAAAGAACAAGCTTTAATTTTTTTTTTTTTTTTTTAAACCTGGGTTACTTTTCGAGAAATTTATTATTAGGGGGTGGGATATAAAGTCACAATCTAACTCCGGCTATTATAGGTATATATAATACTACAATGAGCGACTCGACTTTTGTAAAAGTCTGTCAAAATAATTAAACATATGGTAATTGATTGGGGTATTGTTTGCTGTTTTCCAGAGGAAAGGTACGCCGCCATAGTTAATTTCACTTCTCATAAGGCCATTCATAACAGGAAGATATGGTTTCATATCATCAATGTCTTCAACATAAACATAAGCTGCGAGAGAAGGGAATTATTAACTGTAGTTAAAAGACATTAACAATGCTTCTTTACCTTTAAGGTCACCATTCAAAGTGATCCCAAACTCATTTGTTTCGTAAATGAAAATAACACCAATTGTGTCACCACTTTTGATTGTCAAATCAAAAATTTCTGAGAGTTTCCCCTCAAACACAAGATAACACTTGTGGGTAGGTCTGTTATACTGGAAGTATATTTGATGTCTTGGATTCAATCCTTGAAAACCAAATGAGATTATACTAAAACAAAGCATTAGAAAGGTCTATTAAAACGCGTCGTGTAACAGTTACCTTTCTTCGTAAGGCATCGTTTCTTCTGCTTTGTTGAAGAACTCCAAGGTAGCTTCATAGTACAAAGAAGGAAGTGGCTTTTTAAACTTGTCTTCTAATTGAATAGGAAACCACCTATCAAAGTCTTTAATAGAATCAGTTTTTCTAACCGATTTGTTTTGAGTTGAAATAGATTCACCAAGGCTACCATCTACAGGCTTTAAATTTGGCTCCGTATTACCATCCTGTTTGATGAGCGATCCATGATGCGAAGTGATTGGTGAGTTGACAGACATATCCTGCAAAGCTTTCGTCAAATTACTAATATCAGCTTCCTCAAGATCATTTAAAGTCGACCCTTTGTCTTTTTCTGACGTCTTTGTGAAATGTGGGGGAGGAAGTTCGACATTAATGGGTACTTCAAGTGCTAGAACTGAAACAGGTTGGTATCCTTGAGGAAGATATTTCAACGGGTCAATTGCTCCTCCAAACTGAAACTTGCATTGTTGTCCAGTTGATAGCGATAAAGCTGGATACCAGGAACTACTAGTTAATATACCATAAAATGCAACACCCATATCTACGCCGTTCTTATAGTAACGTATTTCACCTGCATCCATATCAATCGCACAAGTGACAACATCACCTTCAATCCATTTCTGTCCGTAAGCTGTTCCCATGCATTTAAATCGACCGTGCCATTTCTTAGAGCGATTACCGTCGTATCCATAGGAGTGGCTGTCATCTCCAACACCCTTTCCGCCCTCTGCATCAAACTGAAACTGTTCTGTCACCCATCCAATTTGCATCAAACCGTCTGTACTCAAGATAACTTCAAACGCATATTTATGAGACTTGTCTCCATCATCATCCACTAAAGCAGGTACGCAATGAGTGGCTCGCACTGTCTCAAAAGTCCACGAATCATTTCTGACTTGCAAGTAATTTTCATAGTTAACCAAACAAAACTTTGAGCGAGTCAGTAGATCAATTTCAACAAATAACGGGTTATTGGTCATTGTAGGCATAATCTTTTGCAAAAGGAGTCCGAGTCCAATATTAACCGAGACAGATTGACTGCAAGAAGACAAGACCAATTGACTGTAAAACAAATGAGAATTTTTTCCCATGTTAGGGAGGCGAATATTTCTCCATAGCAAGATAGCAAGCAGTCGAAATGTTGGCTCTGTGATAGTGATATCTGAGTTATTCGAGAACAAACTACCTAAGCAAACCATAATTCGATCACCTAAACTGCTGCAGTTTTCGTACAAGTAAGTAAGGATTGAAATGAAATTCGTTTCTTGGATAAGGTATTGTCGCACAGATGCTATCACTTTGATTTAGTCCTCTTGTCAATTTTCAGGGCAGGCAACTTACCGTAACGCACTAGAGAGTTTAGAAGAATCAATGCACGGTTAGAGAAACCTATGTAGTATCGAGATGTGTAAGAGAGTGATACCAGATCGTCAAGATCAAAGTGCTCACCCTTTCTTCTGGTTTCACCCAGGCGTTCCGCTGCTGATTCAATTATTTTTCGATACGTGGAATAAGTCCCGCTCTCTCCCTCTGAATCATCCTCGTCGCTGCTACTACCGTTCAAAGGTCGAGGTGCTGATCGTTTGAATTCATTGTTTTTAAAATGGCTAGACCTTAAGGAAGGTCGAAGCTGCGTATGTATACTAACTGGCCCTGCTTCATCTGAACTACTAGAGCTACCACTATTATCGTCGCTACATTGAAGATTGTAAAATTTCGAGGAGCTCTGTTCCGGAAGTTTGATGCTCGCACATATGCTTTGAATTATGCGATCGTATACCGCCAGCGCTTCTACTTCTGTCATTTTCTCCAAAGAATATTCTCTGAAATGTAACTTAGCCCAATCTGGCACTACAGGAAATAAGGCTA
This sequence comes from Mucor indicus B7402, assembly GCA_000697295.1. Taxonomy (NCBI): domain Eukaryota; kingdom Fungi; phylum Mucoromycota; class Mucoromycetes; order Mucorales; family Mucoraceae; genus Mucor; species Mucor indicus. The sequence goes on from JNEK01003110.1 coordinate 3,262, forward strand.
TGGAGACCAAATTTTGAATAAACTGACGCATCTTTTCTGATAAAGGTGACCCGCTATCTTCTGCCGGCTTGAAGAGATTCTTTAATGATCGTACATTAGGTTTAGGTACTCTTCTATAGTTACTTCCGCTGGCTTCACCATATGGCTCCATTCTCATCAAAATATCATCTTCAACATCAAGTACAGGAAGGTTGAATGTTTCTTCCGAAATTATATTTCCAATAACCTGATCATTTTCTAGTAAGACGTTCAATACTGTCAGTGCACCTACAAGCTCTTCATGAGAAGAGGTAGGTAATTCAAATTGAGCAAAGAGCTTTTCTCGTTGAGAGATGGGGACACTTGCATCAAATAAATAAGAGGTATCCATGGATGTTACAGACGACTCTTTTCTCCTGTTAGGTTTCTTGGTTGACTTTTCGCGTTTCTTCAAGACACGATCAAGACGGGATGCATTGGATATCATTCCCTGCTCGTTCACATCAATGTATTCACGAAGATATTGACTCTCTTCTTCATCTCCAGTACTTTTTCCATCGTCCTCTACAACATACTGACCATTGACACTCATAGGTTCGTCCTGTCTGTTATATCTTGTCTTTGAAGCTTCAGAAGCATCCTTTGTCGTCAAGAAAAGTGATTGCATAATCATGACAGGAAGGATAGTGCTGGATACAGAATTCACAGTATCAATGAGAGGCTCAGTCACTTGGCGGTTCACTTGAGGTATAAGGAACTGATCTATTTAAAAGTAAGAATCATGATAATAAATTTAATAAGTTTTTTACTTTTAATAGCCACCATTAAAGCACCTTTTGCGCAAGATAATTGTACTCTCTCATGAGCCGCTGATGCACTAAAAAGGGTTAAAGTGTCGAAGCATATGTCACGTACTTTGCCTGCAAAAGCGTCTATGTAAATTCTGTAATTAATTGAAAGTCTTACAGGTTTACTTGTGTTGCTTACATGACATTGTCATCACATTAAATATGGCCCCTGCTGCATTGTATTGTACATCTAGCTCCCCTTCTGTCAATAAAGTATTCAGTGTTTTGATTATTTGAGTGATGTGTGGTTCCATAAATGTATTATTGCTAGCTATAGTGTCATCAATGAGCCTTTTTTTTTTAAAAAAAAAAAAAAAAAAAAAAAAAAAAAAAAAAAGTAAAAGAGTATTATTTTGACTTACAAATGCAGCATAAAAGCGACAGTATATCAGAGACAAAGATGGAAACTTTAATTTTTGCTGATACAGCCAGTTCCAGCAATATTTCAAATTCTGGTGAAGAGATAATGTCTTCGTGTGATTCCACCTGACCTGCAACGACATGAATACACAAAATAGCCCAATACCTGACGTCCTCATCATCCAATGATAAACAGTTCATGATTTTTTTCACTATTCCAGAGCGAACCATTTCCTGTCGAAAACTTTCTTGTCCAGTAGCCATAAACTTGATAGTCCTTAGGATTACTCTAGATATATACATTTCTTCAGCTGATAACAAGCCTGCCAATACAGTGTGAATTCCTTTGATTTGTCGAAATTTATCAGCCGCTACATCTTTTAGGACAAATTCATGCATCAATCCAGCAGCCCAGTAAATAAGTTCAAGTTCATCTCCTCTTAAGCAATTTGAGATTAGTTCCACTATATTGTAATCCAATAGCTCTGTCAATATCTTTTTTGCTTCTGCGACATCAACATTAGCTGCTATTCGAACCAAACTTTGCATACAGAATTTTGGCATATTTGTGTTTCCGTAAGTCATCCTTGCCATTGTTGCCAATAAACCGACAAATCCATTCTCGATCAATACTTTTGGCAAAGGGTCTATAGAAAGATAAATACTTAGAATTGATACATCATGCGTGGTTGTGTCATTTGTCTACCACTTAGCGAAATTTGATACAATATCATTAAAGTCCAGTATTTAAGTTCATTATTTTTGATTTCTGTTGATGTCAATATGCTTTTAATAGGCTCTAGAATACCCATATCTAAAATACAATATTTGTTGATGTCTACAAAAAAAAAAAAAAAAAAAACCAAGAGTGAGTGAGCTATATTTTATACTGTGATAGAACTTTTCAAAGTACCACTTCCTTGAATTAGATCGCATATGGCTACAGCAACGTATCGTTTAGTGACTTCTGTCATATCTGGGTCATCACATTTTAATGCATCCACTAAAACGTTTAAAGCTCCAGCTTCAAGTAATGCTGCCTTGTTATTCTCTATTATATTATTAGATTCGCTTACATGTATACACTATTGAATCCACATACCTTTTCTAGTTAGTAACTGTAAAGACGGTAGGGCTTTAGATCTAGTCTCGATTGACTGATCTTGTCCACAAGCAGCGATGAGTTTGGACAAATGGGCAGCTATCGTATGTACATAAGATGGCTGTTTAAGATCCTTTCTAAATTAGCAGTACCTGACATTGCTCTTTCCAATATAATCTGGATAGAACTATGCATAGTGTCAATCGTGTGATTTTGACAAGATCTCTTGATCTTATTTACCTGTTCTGAATATTGACGTCGTGAGATTGTGTCAAATAAGCTAAAGACTTGAGTCGAATCGCTAAGTGGTTTTTTTTTGTTTTTTTGTTAGTCAGCCCTTCTTTTTTAATTTGTCACTAGTCTTTACAGTCTTCTATTTTCACTCCCTTTTTACTCGATGCTGTTTTGGGTGTGTTGTTGCGATCGTGAATGTATTTTAAATGTGAATATATGGAGTATCCCATTATTGCAGCCGCCACTCCTGAAATAAAGTATAACATTGCTGTCACTTCTTTATTTGTTAAACTGGGTGTGTCTTTCGCCATTATTCGTTTACTTCAAAAAAAAAAAAAAAAAAAAAAAATACCGAAGTACGATTAAAGATATTTTTTATTTAAAGAAAATTTATAAAAATGACCCAAAGTGAGCACATAATACTTGAGTATTGAATTGCCTGGGTCAGTTCAAGGGGATGAAAAGTGTAAGAAAAAATCTTTTGATAGGCAAAGGGATAAAAAAGTGAGAGAAGGGAAGAGGAAAAAGAGGGATATATCACAAATACTAGATTCAAGAGTTACATAAACAAGTTACCAACTTAGTACCAAGTGGGGAGATTTTCTGGAGGGATTTTACCATGATGTAGGTAGTCGAGTTTAAAGAGGAGAAGACAAAGATTGGGCCATCGAACTGTCCAGGCAGAAAAGGTAGGAACTGCAAGATCTGGAAGGGTTGGTCTGCGCTTTGGTCTTTTGTTTGGCAGTTTCCAAACAAAAATACGTTGAATTCAGATAGATATGCTAATTTTTTTTTTTTTTTTTTGGACAATGACTTTATAAGTTTTTCGAAGAGGTGGTAAAGTATACGAAAAGCACTTTAATGAGGTAATGAGAATGCGTTGTAGTGATATAAAGAAGACATCATTTTTCTATTTTTGTTTTTCTTGCGCTAGTTGTAGACAACGCTCCCAATTCTTCTTTCCAACGTTTTCCTTGCGGTATTGGATATAATAAATTCAAAATCATCTTGCGTGTTGAGATCTTCTGGTATCTTTTTTTTTTTTTTTTTTTTTTTTTTTTTTTTTTTGAGATTGCAGCTTGAAAGAGGTTCATCTAACGTCACGTATTTTCTTTTGGTCGACCGATTGAACTCGAACGCACAAGGTATGAATATCATGTGGCTTGATATACTGGATAATCGTCTATCTGAGCGGGGACGAGTGAATCATGTCGACTCCGGGATAATGCTGGACCTTTCAGGGGAGAAAAACAAGTGTTACTGGCATTTGTTGCAGTTGTGATTTTTTCTTTATTTTTCCTGAGAATGTCATTGATGTCAAGAGCAGCTGTTTCGACACTATCACAAAAGTGGAATAAGCTTTTGATTGACTTGATGCTATCTGAGCTGAGAAAGCTAGTAGGAAAAGACAAAGTGAATTCAGTTACAATTACATGATATTGGCACTTTGTTGGATAGACCAATAAATTGGCACAACCATGCCTTGCTTTTGAATGAATTTTTATCTGCACTATTGTATATTCGTTGAAGTGCTATACTTCAGTTTCTTTTCCTTCTCTTGCTAGGTTGCTCCTATGTGTACAAATCAAATACTTTTTGTTTTATAAAGATTGATGATGTAGCTCCGTTTATGTCTATCGATGACTCAAAACAATTAAATAGGACGAGCCATATTACAGACGTATACCTCTATTATATACGGCTCGACGCCTGCAACACATCTCCATAGAACAACTACATGAAAGGCGTTATAAAAAGCGAGTCCTCTTCTTGAATGATATAAGATCGCATATGTAAAATAAATAAAATAAAAGAAAAAGATAAAAAGGAGCCATACACAACCTTTCTTTTTATAATACAGTAAATAATAAAAGAGGGATGCTGTCAAATTGTGGTCTCGTTATGTCTCTTTATTCTGTGATGGTTTAATCATTATTGTTTATAGTCGCGTGAACAACTAAATATATCATACACTCAAAGCATTTATTGCTTAGTAAAGATTCAACGTGTGTGTAATGAATGTGAACACTTGGCAAAATCCTAGAATTGACCGTGTGCAAATAGCAAATCCCTTTGTCCCGCTGCATATCAAGAAATCTCTTTTTCAAATACATGAAAATAGAACGTGCACCAAGAATTAGTCATTTCCTGCTGCTGGACATGTTAAAAGATCAAACAAAATTTGTTGAAAGTTGTCTATATCTTTACGAAAATAGCATTGATAAATGTACATTTTTATTAGGTTAGTTTTTATTGCAATTGTAAAGAAGGTACGCCTAATCTTAAGAGACGAGCAAACATGCTTTGCTTCATATTACCATACTGTTGGAATGATGAATTCTTTACAATAGATGGTGATTGACTTTCATCTCCAGCTAGAACAATACGCTTAATCTGGCTCTTGTTATCCTCAGAAATTTGCAATAAGAGAGGGATAAATGTTTCAATTTCTAGAATTTCAGATGCTTCAGCAATGATAACGTTATCATATTTAAACTTGAGGTCAACCAATTCGCGACGCTTCAAGGCCGCATGGGTACAGGTCATAGCCACAATCTTAGCCTCCTTCGTCAAAAAGTAATTGGCACGATCAGCCCCAGATCGCAAAAGCTCGTAGGGGCGGATTTCTTCCAGTTCAGAGAACATGTTTTGCAAGTGTGTGTAGCAGCCAGTAGCAGCATCAACAGCTTCTTCTGTATTCATAGCGTCAGTAAAAACAGCTTTAGGAGCATTGGCAAAAAATTGAGCAAAGGGGAAAAGATCTCGAATCTTTTCAACGCTGTCTGCATCTTGAACTGATTGCAAAAAGTTTTCCCATCGAGGTTGGATATGAACATTAAAAAAGTAATACGCTGTCTCACAGGTAGATCCATGTTCCCCAGGTATATTCAGTGATTGTGATAATCTGTCCACTTCATTCAAAAGCACAAGACGCTTTTCTAATGAAGCTGCAACACGACCGTATTTACTAAAGTTCATCTCGGATTTTAGGTTTTCTACACCATGACCAAGACGAGCAATATGCTTAGCATCAATATCTAACTCGAGGATTCTTTCAACTATACGGTTTAATGAGAGGTTGCCGTGTGTCAATATCAAGGTGCGTTGTTCAGGATAGCTATGATAAAGGTTTGCAATCGTTTGTACAGTAACATCGGCCACACCTTCGTCTTGATCACCAACTACTAAAGTTAAACCATGGTTGACACCAGCATAAATGCACTCGGCTTGAGAAGGAGTGAATTGGATTTGATTCTTCTTGGTCTCTTGAGCATAAGGGCCCTTATTTGGTAACTTGTAGCTTGAAACTTCTAAGATTTCTGGCTTGACTTCAACAGGAGCCGCTGACTTTTTAGACTTTTTAGACTTCTTGACAGGCTCGTTAGATGGGTCGTCTAATAACGTGATGGTATAAGGGGGATCCAAGGGTGCTTCTCCGTCAACTTGAAGCTTTTTGCCTTCGAAGCATGATGTCAAATGGTCCCAGTCGAGGAAAGTATCGTGCATGTCAATTGTACGCTCACGGTTTGGCATGTTCTTGTAAATTATACTAGATGGATCACCATAACCCAAGAAAACTTTTTGGAGCCAATCAGGAAGGCTTGAGTCACTTTGTATCAAATCACGCACAGTTTCTAGCACAGCTTTGAAATTATTTTCGAGAGAGCTTCTTCTAACAAGAAGGTTGAATGTTTGATAAATTTCGCCAGTTTTTTTGCTGTGTACTTTATCCATATCAATCTAAAAATAAAATGTTAACCAGGCTTCCTAATTCAACTTCTTTGCATACTATACCTTGTATTGATCAGTGTCAAGCGCAACACGAAGAGTACGGCGCGTTCCTTTCAACTTAGCGAGATTATCTCCTTGATTGAATCTTGTGATTTCATCAATAGGACGGCCTAATAAGTCATATTTAGTATAGATCTATCATGTCTTGTAGTAGATGTATGTTACCATCGTTTCCTACAACATCCACAATTTCACATCCACGAATATATTTAATACCATAGTGTTCTCTAAAATCTTCATCCTCCTTTAAGGGATTGGCAGTATTTTCGGAAGCTTCAATAGTCAGCAAGAACAAAACGTCATGTTTACGCAACTCATCCCACTCACCACGAATAGTGGGCGCATAATGAGATATGCTATAAGACACCTATCGACCAACTGTGTTAGTATCTTTCTATGAGTCTGTTCACGACCTATATCACTTACATCAGCAAGTACACGAGAAGGCTTGCTCTCTCCGAGATTGGCTTCACCGATATCTGCAATTGTAAAGTCTTCGATAGGTACAGCCATACGAGCCCAGCCTGCAAATTCAGTTTTATAATCAGGATAAGTCAATCGAGGAGCAAGACGCTTGACAGCATCTTCAATGTCTTGACGGATTTGATAAGAACTTTCTAATTTGAAAAGTGTGAAGTTTCGTAACAAGTAATCACGCAAAGTCAAAAATTGAAGATTTAATTTGGGTAAAGCTAAAGGACGATCGCCAGTGTAAGTTTGTTTTTGGATCAAATTATCGTTGAAAAGGTGTTCTTCATCGGGGTAAAGAGGTTGATAGTTGATTCTTTTCACTTGACTATCGTGCTTTTGGTACTTGTCAATAATTACATTAATTAGAAATTGTTTGGGTTCCACATCGATGGTGATATCAAGAGGTTGGCTTCTCAAGCCGATCATATTACATAATCTCGTTAATGTCTCTTCTGATAAAGGTTCCAAATGCCATAAAAGATCTTTGCGGGTTTCAATAGAGGCTAAATTAGCTAGAGGTAGTTCTTTGATTTCGTCCCTGAAGTGGCGGAACACAGTGTGCTAAATGTAAATGGGCATAGTGAGATCGAAGGTCAGTGAATTATTATCAACATTCTTGAAAATACCTGTAACTTGATCAATTGCTGACAGTGAGCGTCGGTCATCTCGAGATCAGTCAAAGCAACACCTGTTTGATCGTTGATTTCAAACTTTGAGTAAAAATCGAGATTTTCTGTAAGCTTTTTTAAGAGATCTACATCTTTGTTTTCTCGGCGTGCAAAGGGTGCCATTTGCAGCAATACAATAATTTCGTGGTCCTCTAGTAAAGCGTTGAAGAAGCGACGTGTAGGTAATTGAGCTTCTAAATCTATTAAAAATTCTAAGCAACGTTCCGAGATCTTTACAACTTCCTCGTCAGCTGTGCAAGAGAGTCAATATTATAATTTGAGTCTGTCTGTTTAATCTAAAGTACCTTCTCCTTCAAAAGGGATTTTGTAAATGTAATCGATGAATTTTCTCAAGAATGCACTCAACCAATCTCTTTCAAATTCGAGTTGGATTCGTGTCTCATCATCTAGAATGATGTGAATATCAATCGTATATTTTAAACTGTATATGAGGTTACCAGCAGCGACCAATTTCTTGTTGCTTGTGTTCCAAAGTTTTTGAAGGTTGGGGTAGTCGGCAAAGTACTGTTCTCGCTTACTTTGGTGAGCTAAATGACTCCAAATACCAATAGTGAAGAATTTCAGGCATTCTGTACGAATAAAACTAATTTCCAAATTCTGGAAACTGTTGATTAAAAAGATCAAAAGCTGTCTTGTAAGAAAGATTGACAAATCATTTTCGACGATCAAATGAGTAACACGTTTAAAAAACAAAGAAAACTTTTGGTCGCCTTCTCCAAACGCGTCTATAGATTAACATGAGTACAAGATCGAACTTTGAAACAATCATTAGGGCTTACCCCATGCAGGAATGCTTTGACGAACTTTTTCGTTTACTGCTAAGCAGACTGACACGGTATGGTTTATGGAAGCATTCTCGTCATAGTGGGGCCAAAGGTACTATTGTAATATTTTAATAAGGAAATTCTAGTAATGCTTCAATTAAACTACCTTCTCCAAATATTGATAATGCTCCAAAACAGCAAGCTTTCGAGTACTGAAATTAGAAGGTTCAAGTTCTTTTTCAACGATTTTTTCGATAACTTCTGGCTTCCACTGAACTTTCTTTCCAAAATTTTGATCTGCAATCTTTGTCAATGGATCCGATTGAATGTCTTCCAATGTCAATGTTTCCACATATTCACTTGAAGCAGTTGGCATCGGCGTGTCTAGCATTTGCGGCATTACGTGTTGATGGTGATAGAAGGAAAAAAAGCTTTCAAAAGCCTGCTGTAAATTTTTAAAGCACCTTTTTTAAATCTTTGTGACTTGCAGTAAAAGCCAAGTTCTATTACAAGCATTGCAGCTTTCTTATGCAGAGAATATTCCCCAAAGCTATTAGACAAAATAAGCTAGTTTTATTTGGAAGAAGCTCATTGTGAATAAGGCGAACTAACTGTTTTCAACCATTCAATATGCTCACTGACACTATGGGGTAAACAAATGACCGGGCTTTCGTTTTATTATTATTTATGGGATATCATTTGTTGAAAAAAGAGTATATTAACGTATTATTTGATTTTGTTAGATTGAAGTAATGCAAGAACCGAAGAATCGACGTATAAGCTCACGGCCATATGGAATGTAACTTGCTCTATAAGCCTGTCAGTCATAAATCTACTTTAAAGAGGCCTTTTGATACTTACGAATACCATACCAGGGCTGCGAATTGAATGCATACCAAAACGATGGACAAAACAAAATTTCTAAGCTGTATAAAGAAAAAAAATGTCAGTGCTACATTTCACAACCATTGTGCATATTCATACCCAGATAGACAAAGCAAGTGTCAATGCAAGTAGGGCAATGTATATAATTGTTGCCCAGAAACGAACTACAGTCATCACCAAAATCATTAGTCATAGCCTTTATATTGAAAACAGTATTCTCTACCTGGCGCAAACATAGTCTTCACTAGTTTTGGAATACCAACAATAAAGGTCAAACTAACAAAGTTATTTTATGTGAGCTTATGAGATTTTCCCCACATTGTTTTCGCCACTGCCTTACCTGAATAACGATATAATATTACCACAGCTATAGATAATTGCAAAAGCAACAACATTTCCCACTATCAAAAGAAGCGTTGACTGTAATAATCATTCACAGGTATGTTTAGTCTCTGTTATTCCCGATTGTTCAAAAAGCTATTTTACCAAAATAGACAATACAGCTCCAGCTAAAAAGCTACACAATATATGCACTGTGTCAGATAAAGCATTAAAGTCCTAACCCGGTGTTACTTACCAACAACCAAAAGCAAGCATACGCTGCGTTTTATCGAGTCCACAGAATTTCCAAGCGCCTACATGAGAGACATTAGGTTCCTCAATTTCAAAACATTTATGCCTTTCATTAGACATGTACCATCGTCACTTAGACCTTGATCACTAAATTCAGAAGAGAAAAAGCCAAACTTCATTGGGTTGAATTAAGAATGAATAGGAAAGGTTTTTTTTTTTTTTTTTTTTGTACGAAAATGCTCTTTTCTATGTTTAAAATATTATGGATGCCTTTTAGCCAATTAAATTTTCTTTTCCAAGCATTTTCTTAATAATAGCAAATAGCACAATGCATAGAAAGCTAGCATTAAAAGACACTTTTAGCTCAATCTCTTCCAAGTAAAGCAAGGAGAGAATGAACATTATTGACGGCTCGTTTAAAAAACGTGCATTGTAGCACAAAATGCATAATGCTGTAACCTACATACGATTTTTCGAGGTACAAAGAAAAACTTCAACGCGACAATGTACGTCTTATTTTTATAAAGGTTTGAGACTTTCAATTGTCAGCTATACTATAGGAATCTGTCATACTAGGCTTTTCAGTACTATCCCAGCCAACTTAAATACATATACATATAATAAAGAAGAACTGCAAATGTGTACATTCACAGAAGACAGGTATCAAAAGATAGAATGACCTCTTCTTTCACATGATGTGCTTCATTTCCATCGTAAACAACACTAAACTCGTATTTATATTTGAACATCTTCATTAATAATTGAAATAAAGAGCTTTAATAAAAAAAAATAGAGAGAGTTTATTTATCAAATGAGTATACAAAGAGAGAGGGCGCACGCGAAAAAGAAATGAATAATGAGTTTATTAGTCTTGATCTTGCTGTTGAGACTTGTTGTTTTGTCTATAGTTGCTGTTGTTGTTGTTATTATTATAATTACGGTTATTATTGCGATAATATCCTCCACGGTTATTACGGTATCCACTATTACCACGTCCTCTGAAGTTATTGCGGTATCTTGACTGATCTACAGTAGCTTGTCCAAATGTCTCCATATTTAGCTTGCGTTCTTCATGGAAACGGTTACGACGAGGTTCACTACTTTTTTCAATAAACATTTAATCTTCACTCTCATCAGGTATGTGTATATATACTTACTTTTGTTGTTCACTGCGTTCTTTAGATTCACAAGAGATATTGTCAAAGAAACTGGATTTCTATTTTTTTTTTTAATGCATTAGTCAACTTATTGGCACTGTTATTCACTTCAACTTACCTTGTCATAAAACTCTTCAGGTTCAGGGATTTCAACTTCATTTTCAGAGTCGTCCAAGTCATCTTCCTTTTTAATTTCACTCTTGTCAAACTTGGCGTTAGAGGCTTCGAAATCAAATTCAGAGTTGGGAATAGTAAATTCCTTCTTGCTGTTGCTGTTGTATTGACGATTGTTGTTATTGTTAAAGCGACCACCTCTGCCACGATATTCATTGGTGCGACGAGTAGAAGGGGGAGACGTGACTTTGGCTTTATCCTCTGCAGGGTTCATTTCGCTTACTTTCTTTGCCAATTCTTCGATAGCTGCTTCGTTGATAGTAGGTTGATCTGCTTCCTCGAGTTCAGCTTTCAATTCCTCTAACGCCTCTTGCTCTTGTTTAGCTTTTTCATCGGCTTCGAGAGTGGAAGGGGGGAAAGCAGCAGCAGGAGGAGGAACGGCAGAAGCGGCAGAAGGAGTAGGTTGTTGCCAGTAAGTGCTATTATTACTAGGTGGCTGTTGTTGCTGTTGCTGAGGAGGTGGATACATATTATTGTAGGGATTCATAGGAGGAGCATATCCCATACTCTAAAACACACAAAAGAACAACGAAATGAATAACTACTCTTTTGTTCGTAAATTAACTAGATTTACCATGATGGCGGGATCTTGAGGCAAGTTTGTTTGAGGTTGTGGGAAAGCGGGTTTAGGTGCTTCAAACACTTGAAGATCCTTAATATCCGATCCACGAAACACGACATAATCAAAAACATTGTCAGAGGGAAGAATCTCTTCTTCAGGTTTACCACGTCTTCCTTCAGTACCATAAGAACGAACTAAAAGAATTACAATAAAAAAACACGCTCAATGTGAGTAATTATATAGTTATAACGAACCTTGCTTCAAGCCTACAGTTGAATCTTGAGCATTGATACTATGAAGTGTACCAACATAACGGATGTCACTTAAACTAATAAGCTACGATGAAGAACGTATTAATTTTCTTTATTTTTCTATTTCTTTTTATAAAGAGAACTAACCGAAATAACGGAACCAATATAATTTTCACCTGCCATGATGGGGAGAGAATCAACAAGAAGACAAGTAATTTGGGGGTTTTTTTTTTCTTTTCCGTCGAATAAGAGAGAACTTTGCCATTCCAGAAACAAACGCTCTGTGTGACGTCGTCGTCATCAAGTACTTTGTGACTGGCAATTTTTTTCACAATTGCAAAAACATGCTGCTTTATCAAATGATTTGTAATCCATGGCCTTTTAAACATTGATCTAGTAATTCAGTGACTTTAGCAATTGTCAATTTGTAAGCTTCTATACGCGGTATATTTGTCAAGAAAGGAGAAGGGAAGCTAATCAGAGCATTGTGAAATAATTGGCCAATAATACAATATAGAACTTGTTGATTCAAGACACAACATTCTATTTCTTTCGGCAAGACTGTTAAAAAAAGGGAGGGATAATACTATTAAAGTTGATGAAACTGAAACATTTGCTCATTACTGGAATGGTATGATATTTTTTTTTTTTTTTCAAGACACAAATCTCGATAAAAGATTTTGTATAACAGGGCCCTTTTGCGCACAAAAATAATGACGATATTGTATGTGGGAAAAGAGGTTCCTACTTTGTAACGATCTCAGACTGTGTAATTGCAAGAAAATAGAGGAACATGAGAGAAATTGACTGATTTCGATGAATTTTAAAGAGTGCTCTATGCTGGTATAGGCTTATTGGGGTTATTACTACTATGGTCCCACGATTATTTGTTTTTATATCTTTGTTCAAGCATGGGTTTCTTTACCATAGAATTATGCAATATGACCCATATAATATCAATCTCACAAGCGTTCTACATGTCATCAATATGCTTATTTGTCATTTTAATGCTCATGTATAAATAGCAAATTGACAGCCGATTGGGCAAACCTTATTATTTTAACAGAAGAGGGGGCCTGTCTCTTTCAATAAACAGGCGATCGTTGGAGAATTGTTTATAGAAAAGTTTCAAAAGAATTACATCCCCACACACACACACACACAAATGGAAAAATGATGAGGTGATTTTTAATATGGAAAAATTCAATTTTTAATGCCGGTATACACCGATAGCTAATAGGATATACTTGTTAATGAACTAATTTTGGTGATGAAGGTGGTGTAGTAGTAGAAGTGGGTTCGGGATATGCTGTTGTGTAAAAGTAAGAATGAATCAGTGCACTGTTATTGCTTTGAAAGTAGTACATTGGATTTGCATCATCTGCGGGTGTTGTGGGAGAAAGTGGTGTTGGTGGTGATACGAGTTCTTCATTCGATAAACAAGGCGGTGAATGCGGTGGTGTTGCTGTTTTAACAGGTTCATCCATTAAAGAGAGTTGTTTAAATGGCTTTATTTCTTCATCTGATTCTTCTTCATCTGAAGAGGTAGTGATATCATCGTCTTCTGGCTGCAATTCATATAATTGCACGTCTGGAATAATGTCAAGCTCATAGTTTTTATCTTGATTATTGTCCCAAAACTCGCGGCCTGCAACTGTGTATTTGACAGCAAGGTAAACAGTTTGATGGCATTGTTTTAAACGTATTTCAAATGAAAAACGGTCCCATGTATTAGCACTATGAGCAATAGGTTCAAGGTAACGAGCATCCAGTTTTTGGACAGTATTCCAGTCATCCAGTGTATAGATAACTTCCACATGTTTCTCGAATGCCAAGTTAGAGACTTGAATTGTTCCCTGTAATACTACTTTTATGTCATCGATTTTGTTGAGTTGTATATCTTCAAGACGAACAGCATGGCTTTTTGTGTTTATGCCAGTCCAATTAGGTTTACGAAGATTGATAATGTGTTTCTTTTGATAACACTCTGGGTCTGCCTTACATGCTTTTGGTGTTTGTGATTTGAGAAAGAGGCGTACGTTTTCAAGTGATGCATTATCATGGAATCGAACTGATTTCTTGTTCTTTTTCTCCGTCAAAGTAGGTGAGCATGAGCGTACAAGTGGAGGTCGTTTGATTAAAGTAACTCTTTTATGCAACAAAGGTGTATCTTGGAAATGGAAATTATGATGGATATTATTCATTGTCGATAAAGAAAAAGAAGAGAAAATTATTCTTCCCACCTTATATTTATAATTTTTTTTTTTTTTTTTTGTAATTTGGCATAAGCGCTGTTATTATGTAATAAGGTGTTAAATTTTTTTTCCGTTTAGAAACTGATTCCAGCCGGTGAATATGTTGTATATAATAATACTACATATATTTAACCCATTACGCCTCACCGTCATATCGTATTTATGAAGTAATAAATCTATACTTGATATCTTTCCACCATCACTATCACCACGGAAACCCGCTTTCCTTTGCAATAAGCTCAATGGAAGAAATCCTAAAACTTCCAGACGTATCAGAACAAAAGATATTGAAGCTTCTTTTCTGTTGGAAAACTTCCAAGAGAGGGCATATTTCATTATTAAAGTTGAACAATATAGAGATACTACCCTTTTCTTGTAAAGTACTACGCGTGCTGCTACAAGCGCATTGACTGAAGTGACTTTTTATACACTAATAAAGGCACATCAAAATACAATGAACCATTCTAATAACGTATAACAATAATCGCTTCAAGAAACAGCGATTAAAGTGATTAACAAGTATAATGCAATCAGTCTGTTTTGAAAATGACACAATAATATAGAGTTGTTCTTTAAAGAGTATTCCAAAAGGTAAAGCTTATGTTAAATAAAAATGTGGAGAGAATGATAATTAAATGTTTAGGCGGTTTCAATACAAAATTTATAACAAATACATTTTATTAGTATTTCAAACAATATAAAGGAAAGGAAGGGTATGTAAATATATATATATATACACTTATGATACATTTATGTATATGAAAGGAATGGAGGTGGGAGAACTATTGTCTCTTGGTATACTTTCTTCGCTTTCTTGTTGCTGGTTTGGAAACCTCTTGATCTGGCGTGGTTGGGAAGGACGAGGAAGACGAGGAAGAAGACGAAGAGGCGTTTCTTTTTCTTTTGCCAGTAGGGATGGAACCGCTGATGATGGGTTGCTGGTCTTTCAAGATTTGTGGTAGCAGTCTTCGTCTTGCGTTGATAAACCAGTTGCTGATTTGATTTAAGGTCAAATCAGTCTTGTCTTTGAGATCTGCCTTTTCTGCCTCGGTTGGGTAAGGGTTCTTACAGTGATCGGTAAGCCATTGTTTTAAGACAGCTGTGACAGCTTTGGGTAAATTACCTCTTCTTTTCTTGTTTGTTGTTGTTGTTGTGGCTTCTCGTGGTTTGGGTGATACGACAGAGACATTTGAGAAACTGTGGTTGTCAGATTCTTCTGGGCTTGTTGTTGTAAAGTATTCGTCATCTTCACCTTCAGAGACATTTTTATTTTTATTTGAACCATATTGTTGTAATATGAACTGAGTGGGGCGTCTTCTGTCAACACGATGAGTAGGTTTGGGCGATGCTAGTTCTTGTTGTCGACTACGTTGAATGATTTCATTCCAAGCACGACCATTTGCTGCCAACATCATGTCTACTTCTAACTTCTTTTGTTGGATGAGAGGTGCGTAATAAGGGTCTCCGATTGGGATATGAATACGTTGTGTTACACCTGAAATTGGAGAGAAAGAGTGATCATGGAACAAAATGACAGGTCGGAATACACGCATCTAATTATACTTTATTAGTATCACCCTTAAGAAAATGAGTTGTTTTAACTCCTTACTTTATTATAACTAGACGTCATTTGAAAGATAAGTAAAATGAAAAGAAAAAGAGAAAAATGGAATCTAATATAACAATGAATTTAAATAGTTTTTTTATTTATATAAAAAGGGGTTATGCATATTGTAAAATTCAAAAAAAATAAGATGTAACAGAGTTTGTTTACTGTGTTCTTATACTATCATCACCAGGCATAAAATATGCATGCATACTTTACAACAATATACTGTTCTGTTGTCTATATAATCCTTTCATTCTAAACCCAAGGTTGACAGTTATATCATAAAAACGGGTAAAAAATAGGTTGATATTAAGGAGAAATATAATAAGGAGTATACTTTATAAAGACATAATTGTTTCAAATGGTCAAAATGCACAACCCTTTCAAAAAACCGAATACATTTTGTATTTTTCTTTGACAATTTGAATAGATGTCATGATGATTCCCCTTTTATTCTTGGTATTTATTTCACATTTAAAACCTGAAATTCACGTGTAGGGTATAATTACAATATTAACAACAACACCTTGGTTTTTCTCTTCTATGTCAGTCTAAGGGGGTTGTACAAAAATTGACATCTCGTTCTTTATATTGGTTGACTTTAGTATTATAGTAACTATTAAAATTAGTTTTGACATCAACTTTTTATCATTCTCCATGTACAAATAAACAAGTATCTAACGTATATAGACATTATAACAAATGAGTTATTTATTTATTGAGCATGTCACACAGGGCGTTTAATTTACCTTTTACATACTATGAGCGAAAAAAAAAAAAAAAAAAAAAAAAAAACAAAAACAAAAACAAAAAAAAAGTTGGCAGCCAATAGAACTTTTGACACTATCTTGTATTCTTTTCTATCTGCATTATTGTTGATCCGTATTGGTTACACCCGTAAATATATAGTATCAACATCGATTCAAGTGGGCTAGACACTTTGTTCAAAAAAGAAAAAAGGGTTATAAGAAGGTCAGTAGTCTGGTTGTCTATAGTTACAGTTGTCAGGCAAATACCATGGTACATAGTTTGTGATATAGTTGTGTAGTTACAAGCATATATGCACAGCAACAACAACAATAGTGGGCTGATTCCCCACATACAAATCAAGTTCAATAAGTTAAGGTTTACCGATTTTGTGTAACTTAGCCCCCTATTGTCCAGTCCGTTCTATGAATTAATATTAGAACAAACGTTTTGTTCAAATGATCCCGACAGCATGTTCACATGGGCACGTCAATAAACAATAAGGTAGCTTTCGAGTTACATGGCCCCCGATTCAATGATATCTTTATTAATACGTGACATATATATATTACTCCTAACATATAATGCATTTCGGCATTCTCACAAACTTATTCATAAGAAATGAAATTAAATTTCAACACTATACACACGAAATATCAAACGGATCTTTACATCAAAGGTAATTAAGCGTCTTGTAAAACCTAGCTAGTTCTATATATACATTTTCAGCCTTTTGTTACATTAAATTATCGAAAATATATGCATATTACGAATTTGTTCAGAGACATTTAACCCCAAACGACGCGCCAGATAAGCACTTAGTTTGTATTCTTGTTGGCTATATCTTGTAAGGAGTGATATGAGCAATTCCGGCATCACCCGTTGGAGAAAAATGCTTTTATCTTGGTTATACCATACAACAGTAGAACTTTTTTCTCACAACAATTAAAGATCAACAACTTGTTGATACGTGTCAATGATAATTCACTTCTCTAAACTTTCATCAATGAAGAGAGACCAACCCATAATAGCTGCCTTCTCAGAAAACAAACCTCATCAACCATTAGAGAAACTGAACAGGGGATCAAAAAAGTTGAAAGGGTAATGGATAATCCAACACAGAGATTAATCAGCCTGGTCGATCAAACAGCTTTAGCTACGTTTATTTTGAAGGGGCAAAATACACAATAAACAGTGTTTCTACATTTGTTGATTTTTAAAGAAAAGTGCTGTGTTATGAGTGCATCTTTTAGTGGTTGAGGTTGGAGATGGTCAATCAATCATATACTTACTTACACTATATTCTTAGAATCATGGATCCGATTTAATGCTACTTTGTGTTAATTTGTAATTCTCAACAATTTGAGGTAATATTTCAGAAATGATGCTAACATTGATGCCTGCGATTTTTTTACTTGAAATGAACCTTACGATAATTTACCAGTTGGGGTTTTTAAAGGTAATGAAAGCGAGAAGAGTAGGACGTGGTTTGAGCTCTCCCCGATATTTTTTAAACGACAGTAGATACTATTCACAGGTGAACTGCTTGCCAAAACTATCAATAAACAACAGTCAGTTTTCTTTTGTCTAAGCATCCCCTTTGTTAATGGTATAGCAAGCATCCATAAAGAAGGCTATTAGTGATCTTTCGACTGCTCAAGAAAAGACAAACTTTATCCTGCAAGAAAGAACTTTACTAACTTGGACATAGTATCTTCTACTTTCACGTGACGGCACCTGATTATACTAAAGGAACTGATGTACAATGTTATTAAAACAAACAAAAAATAACCAAGAAACTAAATACAAAGCAACAAAATATATCATACATTTATACTTCACCTCATAGCATTTAATAGAATATTTTTCCCCAAAGCGAATCACACTAAATATTATCAGTTATTCATACTTTTTTGGAAGTATGCCTGCCATTCATTTTGGCTTTCTTTCCTTTTTTGTTAAATTCAGCTTCTTCTCTTCTTTTTCTTTTCTTCCTTGACTTCTTCTCACCAGACTTATCTCGCTTTGCAATATTTGGAAAGCCTTTTGGACACTCATATAGGCAGGTAGAAATCCATCCTCCAGCTCATCAGTTGAAAAGCGCTCAATGAGAATTTTCAGAATTTCAATGAGTCGCTTCTTTCTTGTTGGTACTCAAACCCTTCCCAAGAAACATGTCTAGTTGACTCTTTGTTGATCTAACATCATTTTTTTTTCTGCTTTTTCAGCAGACACATCGGCAATGGATGCAACTGAATTTAGATAAGATGTGGAAATGACTCGATAAGTCAAAAGTTAATATTGCCTTTTCCTTTAATACGAAAAATTCTCCCTCTCTGATGGACAGCCTTGGGCGGAATTGGTTAGTCTTTCATAAAGCGCAAAAAGTACTTTTCTTCAGGAGCAACATGAGATTCGTGCTTGGAACCTTGAGCTGATCCGACTACACATATCAACTCTTTTTTATTGTTCTCAAGTGCGTAGTTTGTAACATCTATTCCAACAAAATGAGTTAGTTTGTATGTAGCGTTATTTTTCAAGAAGATTGTCTTTTGGGATAGCACTTCTTTCGCGGCCATTTAAATTGCATTCATCTTCCTATAAAATCGAGAATACAAGAAAAATCATGCATTATTGTTTAAGCAATCTGTTATACGGGTTTTACTATGTAATTAGCTTTTTGGCTTAGGTATTCGCATTTTGATTCAAGCGTTAATTTTTTTTTCTAGTACTAACCACTGCCATTCTCCCAGAGGAGATGCTTTTACTTTTTTTGATATTTGCACGCATTAATTTGACTCTATTAGAGCTTCGATTACCCATGTGCATGATGTTATTGAAATAATACATATACATATCCAGCCCAAAGCCTTCGTTTTGTCATCATACTTTTCGATTGAAGCACAAAAATAAGCGGTAAATCTCGAATTTGGTCATTACTTACAACACTATGTAATCGCAGCATTGTTTTTCTACCTTCTTTCTTACATGTTGTTTCTAGACATACACAAGCTTTAAGTTGCTTCTTTTCATCGAGAAACTTCTCTTTTGTTGGCAAGAAATAACTGTCGCTAGAATTATTTCCATAAGCGCTTTGACAAACTCTTCAAGGTTATTTTCTTTAAAAGAAATCCAAATAAATCAAACTTTGCGGCAGTTTTATATTAGACAACTCTCTAGTAAGTTACTCAACTTCAGTTTTAATGGATACATGAAATAATGCCTAACAAGCACACAACAAAGTAAATCATATATATCACTCTTTAGACACAAAGGAAATTTCGTAGTTGAAAGAAGTAAAGTATGTGGTAAGAAAATACAAGAGCTAGCGACCACATGCAGGTTTGAAAAGTAAGCTACTTTGAGCACATATCGAAATTTAAATTAAGATCTTAACATTTTATAGCCTCTCCCATTCTTTGAATGCACGCATTAAGAATAGTGTCTGGTATTGGTACCTCGACGAAGAGAGCTAAAGCGAAATCAATGGCATTTAATAATATTGAGCTTATATTCAATTTGCCTTCAAGAACCATTAAACTTTGGCTTGTACAACGGTAACCAATTAGTTCAATGATTGAACCAAAAGCAAAACTCGCTATTCAAACATCTTATACACCGATAAAAGGAGGGGTATATTCATACGCAAATGAGATTGTGAGAGAAAAAATCTCTACAGCTTGACTCCAATTATACATATTATATACATATATTTGTAACTGATCTACTCAATACAGTGTAACGTGTGTTACATAGGACTACCCGAAATGTATCATTTTAAGCATAATTGTAAAAGCTGTTTTTGTTGATTCATGCCAATTAGTTGAGCACTGTTCAAAGTTACTGTTTACTGTTAACAACCTAGCGATGACTTATTCAGCGAAATTATACAAGGCCAAACGCGATCTATACACAATAAAATTTACTGATATCAATTGTATTTCCCAAAAACAAGCTATGTATAAGTGGCATAGGAATACTTAGTAAAAATGCATTTCTACACATTCAGCTACGCTGCTGCAGTGAGTTCCCTTAATTGATTAGCAATCGATAAACTGCAAACACTGCCATATTTGCAATAAAAGCTTATCAAATATTAAGTTGTTCCTAGCCCGCATAACTTTGAAAATATCTTCTAGCTCAGGAAAATGGCCCATATAAAAAGATCTAATATCTTGTCTTTACTTTGTATAGCTGTAAGAAGCACTTTTTTCTTTCAATGGTTGCAGTTAGGCTGTGAATTTTACGTCACTGATTTTTTTTTTTATGGAAAAAGCGCGTTTAGAAACATGAAGAAGAGACAATCAAGCCTAACAGAAAAATTTTTTTTTCTTTTACGTTTTTAATCAAGACAAAATGGGGAAAAAAAGAAAATCGAAGCCTATGAGACCTTGGTGTTGGTACTGCGAAAAAGATTTCGAAGATGATAAAGTGCTGGTTATGCATCAAAGAGTAACAAACAATACGAAGCTTTTTATTGTTTATTGGAAACTAACTTTCTAAATTAGGCCAAACATTTCAAATGTGAAAAATGCAGCAAAAAACTAAGTAAGGGTGTTGTAGATCCAGTCGCAGAAATAAATCATTAACATATCGTTGATAGCCACTGCAGGTGGTATGGTTGTGCATTGTCAGCAAGTACACAAGATCGGCGTTTACAAGTAAAAAATTTCAATCTATCAACTAATTCACGGGAAAGTTGGCATATTAATTGGGATAAGAATAGAGTACCAAACGCTTTACCTGGAAGAGACAGTTTGGACGTTGAAATATTTGGCATGGAGGGTATACCTGAGGAAGATATGATCGCTCACGAAATGAGAATAGCAGGCAACAATCAAAGTAATTCCGGCAGCAAAAAATCAAAAACAAGCGGATCTGGACAGTATGGCGAACTTACATTTGAACAAATACAACAGCAAATGGAGGCACGTAAATCATCCGTACCAGCATATACACAGCAAGACTACTATGGTTACAGTAACTATGCCTATCCTGATAATACACAATATTACCAAAATGGATTCCCACCTCCTCCACCACAACAAGAACAACAAATTCAACAAGCTTATGGATATACAGGAGGGTAAATTAACCATAGTAATATAAGATAGTAGTCCATTTTTTAATCTTTACATTTATTTTGACAGTGTACCAGAGTATTCTGGAAGTCAGCATCAATGGAGTGGATATTACGAGCAACCGAGTGTACCTGTAGTGACAGCACCAGCCCCTGTAGTCAATGTTAGTGCACTTGATCCTGTCCCACCAGCTATTTCCTTACAACCAGAGCATACATCACCTACCACAGCGCCACAAGTACAAAGTAGATCCGTTTCACCAAATGCACCATCACAAACATTACCACCACAGACACAGCTACCACAACATCACGGAAGCACGAGCACTAAGAAAAAAGCAACAAAGACACTGTTAATTTACAACAATAATGATCTCTCACCGGTAAGTTAAAAGTTATGCACGTACATTAAAATGCATATTGACAGAGAGTTTAGGAGGAACAACGGGCACAGTTAGAAAAACATAAAGTATATTCAGACTAACCATAATAAAGAAAAAAAGATAAAGAAAAGTTTTTTTTTTTTTTTTTTTACACATGTTTTACGATACGTTTATTTACCCTCTTAGCGATGACAGATCAATATCCGAAATTTGCATATTGAAATAATAATGCAGTCATTTAATCGACCCCTTAATCAGCGAGTACAACATTTCAACTCTCAATTGTAGAATATACCAGCTCCGAAAAGACGGTAGTTTTGTAACTGCTTTGCGGATTCAAATGCAAACAATCTTGAAGAACCTTACGCTACGTGTACGCACTAGAGAAATGATCGATTTTTTAGCTAAAAAAGTAGATGACACAGCGTTTTTAAAAGAGAAGCATGAGTTTGCTTCATAGAATGAATTGATCGAGGGGGCGGTGTAATGGAATAGCTAAATCTTTAGTCATCATAACTTACCTAAAATTATTAAGGTTTTTTTTGACGCGAAAATTGACGTGTACCATGAAGCCTTTTTTGCTAGTCATATATCGAAAATAATGCAATTGATACAGATGTCATGACAACAGTGCATTACATGATGTGTATCTATTTACGCGACTTATTGGTGTCAAGCAATATTATGTATAAATAGTAGTCTTGGTTACACTTGTCGTAGATCTACTCTATACTTCAAACGAGTATCAACTTGAAATGTGACTTATTCTTTCAAGGGCAACGTTAATTCAGAGGAAGGATTTCAGATTAATATGCGTCAGTGAAAAAAGACAAAAAATACCTTTTATTGAAATGAGGTTTACGAGCATGATTTTGTTGACCAGTAGAAGTAGCATGATGGGAGGTATAAAACAAACAAAATGATGTGATGACTCAGATGTTTTTCTATTGGATGCCCCTTTGTCTATTTTTTTTATACATGATTCGAGATGAAGAAGAAAATTATCTGAGTTTCGGACCGGCCAATCATAAATAAGGAAAATTGTGTGCTAGAAGGCGCAATACTCGCAAACAAAGCAAAACGCATTATGTGGATCGAAACCGGGGTTAGTTAAATGATGGGAATTGTCAAATCAATCTCTTCTCTTTCTTTTTCTCTTTTGTACATACATTAATCTTTTTCTCTATAACCATGTCTCACCAACTCTTGAATGGTGAAGTTGCTTCTATCAAGGCTGCTCAAGCTTTAAGCCAACATATTTTCACATACAAGAATGTCATTCCAACTTCAACCGAGAATAATATTTGGGGAACATCAACAGGTCAAACTGTTTACACACAACAAGATATCACGTCTCGTTTACAACATGGTACTTCAGCACTTGTTTCTTCTGATTCACTTATCACGGCTATTCCTCAGCTTTACAAGTTAGCCTCAGAACAGTCAGGTGTTGTCCTTCACGTATCAGCTGAAAATGATCAATCTTCATTTTCTGATTTCTCCAAAGTCATGGCTGTACGTCAAAGTGGCTGGACTCTTTTAAGCTCTTCTACCGTTCAAGAAGCTCACGATTTAGCTGTCATTGCTCATGTTGTTGCTATCAAGACAAAGACACCTGTCTTGCACTTTTTCGATTCTCAACGTGTTGCTCATGAACATGCTACTGTTCAACTCGTGGATTCTGCCATCATCAACCAACTCTTGACCCCTGAAGAACTTGAATCTTTCAATCAACAACAACAGCAACAAAAACCCATTGAATCTGCATATGTTCAATATAAAAAAGGTAATACGAGTGAAGAGAGTGTTGATGTATATGCTGCTGTTCAAGAAGCTATGGTGCATTTCGCTACTTTGACAGGTCGTCACTATTCGCCTTTAGAATATAGCGGTCATCCTGATGCTGAACATGTCATTGTGGCTATGGGTGCTGGTGCTACTGTGGTTGAGAAGACAGTGAATGCTATTCAAGATAAGAATGCCAAGATTGGTGTACTCAAAGTTAGACTTTACAGACCTTGGTCCGATACCGATCTTTTGAGCGCTTTGCCTAGTGCCAGTATCAAGCGTTTGGCTGTCTTGGAACCTTCTCACGATCATACATCCACTTGGAATCCTCTTTTCTTGGATATTGCTGCTGCTTATCAAACAGCTGAAGACAACGATGTCGAAATTGTCAGTGGACAATATGGTGTTAAATCTCAAGACTTTTCTCCTGCTCATGTTCAAGCTGTCTTTGCTGAATTGGCCAAAGATGATTTCCAACGCAGATTTGAGGTTTCTCAATTGGCTTCTGTTGGCACCAAGATCCAAGTAATTTCTGCTTCTACAGAACAATTCATTGTGGTTGGCGATGAAGAATTGGCTCTTAACTATGCCCGTGCTGCTGTCTCTGCTGGAAAGAATGCTCAAGTCTATACTGTGGGTGAAGCTTCTCATGTCCGTGTCTCTTCTATGCCCGGTGCTTTGTTACCTTCTTTAGTGTATGAAGCTGAAGCTGTTATTCTCCAAAAGACACAAGTCGATGCCTCTGCTGCTGTTGCATCTCTCGCTGCTTCTGGTGTCGTTGCTGTTCACGGTGCTGCTGTTGCTGAAAATTTGGATTCTGCTTTACATGATGCTACCAAGAAAGCTATTGGCGCCCACAAGGCTAAGGTTGTTTTCTTGACAAATCCTCAAGATCTTGCTTCTGGTCTTTCTGGTGTTTTGGCTAAGGCTGAAGGTATGGTTGTGCCTACGGGTTGGGATCAATTGACTGTGACAAATACTGCTCCTGCTGCCTCTTCTGTCGCTGTTTCTTCTGTTCCTGTCGAAACTCCTTACTTGAAGATGCTTGATCAAGTCTTCCAAGATCGTCTTGAAATTGCCAATGCTGTCAACAGTGCTTCTATCTGGTCCCCTCATGATCAAAACCCTTCTCCTGAATTTGGTTATGGTAAGACTGTCAACAAGATTCAACAACGTACTCGTTTCATCGATTCTGTTGAGTCCATTGTTAAGGAAAACAAGATCTCTGGAGAAGCATACAAGGCTTTGTCTCAATGGCTTTTGGCTGTCAAGTCTAACAAATATGATATCAAGGCTATTAACAAGGCTGCTGATGCTGTTGTCTCTGCTGTTGACGGTGTCTCTGGTGCTGAAACTGTCTTGGAAAACAAAGACCTTCTCTTTGCCAAGTCCAACTGGTTGATTGGTTCTGATTCTTGGGCATATGATCTTGGTCAATCTGGTGTTCACCACGTCATTGCACAAGGCGAAAACGTCAACATGTTGATTGTTGATACTTTACCTTACTCTTCCAATACTGAACGTGAACAACGCAAGAAGGATATTGGTCTCTATGCCATGAGTTTCGGTAGTGCTTATGTTGCTTCTGTTGCTGTCTATAGCTCCTACACTGGTGTCTTACATGCTCTTATGGAAGCCGATGCTTACAATGGCCCTTCAATTGTCTTGGCCTACTTGCCTCAAGGACCTGAAACTGTCTCTTCTGTCAATCCTATCTTCACTATGAAGGAAACCAAGGTCAGTGTCGATAATGGTTCATGGCCTCTTTACCGATGGAATCCTGCTTTGGAAGCTGAAAACAAGGAACCTTTCACTTTGGACTCTCAACGTATCAAGAAAGACCTTGAAAAGTTTTTGGAACGTGAAAACCACTTTTCTCAAGTTGTTTCTCAACATCCTGATATCTCTGAATTGCTTGTTTCTTCCTTGGAAAATGTAAGTTTCTTTTTTTTTTTTTTTTTTGTAGTTTATATAAAAACTTTTTTATTGATTTTTCTTTTGTTTCTTTAGGATGTTGAAAAGAGACATAAAGAATTAAAACGTAAGGCCCGTGATGACTTTGCCAAATTATTATCTGGTTTGGGTGCTGCTAATGGTCCTCCTTTGACTGTCTTATTTGGTTCTGATAACGGTAATGCTGAAGGTGTTGCTAAGAAGATTGCCACCCGTGGTAAATCCAGAGGTCTTCAAGTCAAGTTGATGGCTATGGACGATTACGAAGATGTTCAAGAACTTGCCAACGAAACCAATGTTGTATTTATTGTATCTACTGCTGGTCAAGGTGAATTGCCTTCTAACGCTCGTGAATTGTGGAAGGCTCTTAACAGTTTGAACAATGGTGATGTTGACTTTTCTCAATTGAACTACTCTGTCTTTGGTATGGGTGATAGCCACTACTGGCCTCGTGCTGAAGATGCTATTTTCTACAATCGTCCTGGTAAAATCATCGATGCCAAACTTGAAACTTTGGGTGCTAATCGTCTCTGTGAGTTGGGCTTGGGTGATGATCAAGATGCTGATGGTTATGAAACTGGTTTAGGTGTCTGGCAACCCGAGTTCTGGAAAGCCCTTGGTGTTAAAGATGTCGGTGCCGAAGATGATGAACCCAAATTGACTGATGACCAAATGAAGATCAACTCCAACTATCTTCGTGGTACCATTGCTGAAGACCTTAAGGATGAATCTACTGGTGCTATTGGCGAAATCAATGGTAAATTGCTCAAGTTCCATGGTTCTTATGGTCAAGATGATCGTGATATCAGAGAAGAGCGTAAGAAGATGGGTCTCGAAAAGGCTTTCAGCTTTATGATTCGTGTCCGTATGCCTGGTGGTGTATCTACTCCTGCTCAATGGCTTGCTATGGATGAATTGGCCGATAAGTACGCTAATGGTGCCATCAAGTTGACCACTCGTCAAGCTTTCCAACTTCACGGTATTTTGAAGAAGAACCTTCGTACTACTATTCGTGGAATCAACCATTCTCTTCTTTCTACTCTTGCTGCCTGTGGTGATGTCAACCGTAACATTATGATTACTCCTGTTACTGAGATTCCTGAAGTTCATCCTCAAGTTCAACAATTCGGTATGGAACTCATGGAACACTTGGCTCCCAAGACCACTGCCTATCACGAAATCTGGTTAGCTGATGAACAAGTTGCTGGTAATGCTGTTCAAGACTTTGAACCCATTTACGGTCCCACTTACTTGCCTCGTAAGTTCAAGATTGTCATCGCCGTTCCTCCCAACAACGATGTTGATATCTTTGCTCACGATTTGGGTTACATTGCTATTGTTGATGAAAACAAGAAGGTTGTCGGTTACAACGTCACTATTGGTGGTGGTATGGGTATGACTCACGGTAACAAGAAGACTTATCCTCGTCCTGCTAATGTTGTCGGTTACATTCCTGCTGAATTGGCTGTTGCTTGTGGTGAAGCTGTCATGACTACTCAAAGAGACTATGGTGACCGTACCAACCGTAAGCATGCTCGTTTCAAGTATACTATTGATACCTATGGTCTTGACTTCATCAAGAATGAAATTGAAACTCGTATGGGTGTCAAATTTGAAGAACCCAAGCCTTTTGTGTTCAAGGACAATGCTGATCGTTATGGCTGGACCAAGGGTCTTGATGACAAGTGGCATTTCTGTATGTTTATCGAAAATGGTAAGATCAAGGACTGGCCCGATTTCCAACCCAAGAGTGGTCTCAAGGAGCTTGCTCAATGGCACAAGGGTGAATTCAGACTCTCTCCCAACCAACATCTTATTATTGCTAATGTACCTGAAGAAGATCTTGAAAAGACTAAAGCATTATTGGCTAAATACAAGATGGATAACTTGGCTTTCACTGGTCTTCGTTTGAATGCTATGGCTTGTGTTGCTTTACCTACTTGTGGTCTTGCTATGGCTGAATCTGAACGTTATTTGCCTACATTAGTCGGTCACCTTGAAAATGCTATTGAAGCTGCTGGTCTTAGAGATGATGCTATTACTATTCGTATGACGGGTTGTCCTAATGGTTGTGCTCGTCCTTATCTCGCTGAAATTGCCTTTGTTGGTAAAGCTCCTAATACATACAATGTTTATCTTGGTGGTGGTCATAAGGGTGAACGTTTGAATAAATTATACAAGGAAAGTTTACGTGAAGAAGAAATCTTGGCTGAGATCAATCCTATCATCAAACGCTACGCTCTTGAGCGTCTTCCTGAAGAACCTTTTGGTGACTTTGTTATTCGTGCTGGATACGTTAAGAAGACTATCACTGGTACTGACTTCCATGAACTTTAAGGAAAATAATATCAACGAAAACTCTAGAATTTATATCACTACTTATTTAGAATAGCTCTTTCAGTCGAAAAAAAAAATGTCTTATCCCTTATTTTTTTGTCTTTTATATTATGAATTATTTATTTACATATCGTGTATTATATAATAAAAAAAAAAAATGCTTTTTAAAAATAACTATAATTGATGATCCATTCTATCACAGTGTAACATTTGAAAAATAAGTTTGTGTTCTGTGCCACAAAAATCTGGTATTGGAATTATAAGAAAATGAAAACAACGATACAAGCTTTCTTAAAAAGAAAGACTGAAAAAAAGAATTTCTGCTCATCTACTCCTTTCTGATTATACCCAAATTTCAAATAGCAAATTTACTATAATAATTTGACATAATGTCCAATCCGACGATCAATAGTAATCAGCTTCCAAACACAATAATTCATCCATTTGGCACAATGCAAGACAGCAGTAGCAATGTGTCAGAATTCACCGAAAGGGAGCCCCTTATCACACCACCACCAACTGTTTGGACCAAATTTAATGCTAAATATAAATTTGGCAAACTGATACTGCTAGTAGCTGGAATTTTTGGAATCATTGTTGTTATGTTGATAGTGCTAGGTACTCTAGACGTATTTCACAATAACAGATACAGACAAGAAGTTGGTGTGACATCAGTAGGCACAACACAATATGAAGGCAAGAGCTCTGGATCATGGAGCGATGGCACTAAATCTGGTTCAGGGGATGGCACATATTATGGTAATATATTCAAGAAAAACAATGGTATGGTATCATAGTAACTGATATTTTTGGCTAGACCCTGGAGTTGGACTAACGGCATGTGGCACTTCCTTCAAAGCAACGGACTATGTGGTTGCTATGGTAAATTCTCTTTCAAATGAGTGTGTAAATAAATATGATACTAATTATTAGTAGAATCAACATGATTTTGGTGAATCTGATAATCCAAATGAAAGTCCTGTTTGTGGAGTATGTATCATTATCACTGGTCCCAGTGGCACTCAAAAAGCTCAAATCCAAGATATTGTAAGATTTATTATTAGCCTTTTTTTTTTGGCAGAAATATGCTAACCAAACCTCAATTTATTTATATTGAAAAAAAAAGTGCCCTTCGACAGGCTGTCACCAAGGATCAGTAGACATGACACCGGCAGTATTCAGCAAAGTAGGCGATATAACAGCTGGTAGAATTCCAATTAGCTGGAAACAATGTTAAATTAGGCTGGCTCTAAGACGTTGTTTACCATGGCACCACAACTTCCTTATTATACTTGGATATCTAATAATTACTACACTATACTTAACACCTGCGGCATTACTGTACTATACAAAATAAATCTTTTTACTTGAACCTAGTGGTATACAATGAGAAAGTCAATCATGTTTACCCATCCTTTCTTATACCGAAAAAATTGAGTCAACGAGAACAATATTTATGAGGACAACAACATTTTAAGCTTGTCTGATGTACAATAGAAAAGGCAAAAATTGCAGTAAATTTTGTGGAGATAGAGTTTATGAACGTCAACATCATAGACAGAGTGTAGTCGACAAAATACATTTGAAGTATAGAGAAGAAAGTCCAACATAAATGTATAGTTACAATACATTTATTACTTGTAAATCTATTGGTTATATTCCCAATCTTTACAATTGCAGGTCTTAGAATATATTTTATGCTTTCTCTTGCATATCATTACAACAGCAAAGGACTTCTGTTTCTTTTTATAATGCACACGAACCAATGAAAGGGTGATTCATCACTAAGTTTTTGAGAAGCGCTATTCATGCATTCTTTATGTCTTAAGGCTTTCAAGCAGATCCCATGTTAAAAGAGTAGACCAAATAAACTGATAATGAAACGTTGAAATTTTCTCACAGTGTCCTCGCACACTCACATTAGCATCTTTACAGTTCAAATAAAATGAAAAAGGGAAGATGGAATGTATTGAAACAAAATAGCAAGCCTATTTTACAAGATTTATTTATACAGTGATTATAAAAATACAAAGAGAATGTTGAAGAAGAAGGTAAAATTGACATTCAACATTTAGTCGATACGGTCGTCAGTACCCTTGCTCTTGTTCTTGCGAGAAAGACGAGACGTTCTTGGTTTACGGCCACCATGAATACCGCGATAAAGCTGCTCTCCCCAATTGAAGCACTCTTCACACGCCACCTTCTTATGCTCCATGCATCCTGGTTTATCCTTTGATACACGTACCCATTTATGCGCCACACTGAATGGCTCGCGTTCATCACCCTTCCACTTGCTATTGTATTCTTCTTCAGTTAACTTCTCATGAAGCATGTCTTCAACGGTCATGTTGTTGGAGGAACGGTTATCAGTAGGACACTTGTCACAGAGTTCAAGGCCATGGCGGGTACAGAACATAAAGCCATTAATAGTGAGAGAATAAGAGTCAACGACGTTATCATAGTCTTCTTCAACAGGGAATTGGGAGTCCATTTTGAGAATCTAGTAGTTTTCTTTTATAATTTGAGAGTTATTGTTTTTGTTTTCTGATGAAGAAATGGTTGAAATTACCTGCTGTATTTATACTTGAAATCAAGGCGTGATGGTGTGATATAAATTTAAAACTCAAAAAAAAAAAAAAAAAAAAAATCATGCAGCCAGGATTTTTTCTTTTTCTCTGAAGGGTTTTATTTCCATGACGTTACTTTGAAAAGCTTTTAGCTTGATTTATTGTAATTTGGGTAATATTGAGTGTGTGAGAGTTTTCGAGCGCAACATGATTAAAGTATGTGAAAATCTGAATAAGACTGTTATTGCTTGCCAAGTTAGCTTAAATACAGATACACAAGTTTCCGTGTCTTTCGAGTTTTAATGAACTTAAATCTGTCAAACTAACTCCAATTGGTGCGTGTTTATTTTAATTTCCCTCCCACCCTCCTCAATTTTTTTCAGCATCTTCAAAGATAATACTGTCAAGTGAGTGAAAAAGCAATAGGTTTTCTTTTTCTCGAAAAAAGAGTAGTTACATATAACAGAATGCTAAAAAGAAGAATGGTGAATGCCTTGTCAACTTCTATTTGTATGATGCATAAGTTTACAGGACCTAGTATAACGTAAAATTAAAAGAAAAAAAGGCGGGAAATTTCTAAAAAATGCATCTTTCCTATGCCAGATTAAATCTAGTGAATAACCCTGCCTGAACCACCACTCTATATTTATAAGCAAATACTATATACATATAGTAATTATATTGTTTTCTTTTTTTTTTTTTTAATTTGAACAATATGACATTTATTATTCCCAAAAGTCAGGGTGACAAGCATGTTCTCAATTTTTTCGATTGTTATTTCATCACGGTATCCGCACTAGCACAACTTTTCTTCCACTTATTGGTAGATGGTTCAATGGTCTCTTTTTCAACATTGGTAACAATAATGGCATCGATTTTCCTGATACTGAAAGTTGCCAAGGCATTTTCTTCGGAAAAGGGGAATAATTGATGTTGACTATCATTTGCTTCTTGGCAACCAACCAACCAGGCTCACCGCTAGATTTCAACTTACTCTAATATTTTTAACTAGCCTTGTTCCAGCAAAAAGGCAGTCTAGGATCTTTCCACAGTGGCGGTATGATGTGAGCTCACTATCATTTTCTGAGAAGTCTACAATGTTTTCAATGCTGTTGTGTAATGAAGGGGTCAGTATATACTATTTTCACATTTTAATATTATGTTACTTACATGCACCTGAGGATGTTGAGCAATTTATAAGTGTCACCATTCTTTGCACCTGCTTTGGTTAGTTTGATTTGCTCCGTGAAGATCTCGATCATCATGAGATCCGTGTTGGCTACGGCACCTTCACTATAACAAAGAAGTCGTTGTAAGCAACAATGTTTTCTAGGCAGACTTGTTCTTTTGGGATTTACCTTTCCAAAACCTTCTTCAACATATTTTCATCAACATACAAATCCAAATTTGACTTGTCGGTAGACTCCATCTCGTCTTCTGCCAATATCTTCCTCAATATCTCATAGGACTTGGGATGTACTAACTAAGTTGACTATACTGGATGGAGACAATCTAGCGAGTGAAAGAATAAAAACTTATTAGACCAGGGCAAAACGCATTTGAAAATATAATATTTACTTAAGCATCATGTCATCTAGAGCATTTGTGCTTTTCTCCAATAGTAGCTTTGCTCCTAGTCCAAGTAATTTACCTTTGATACAAGTGTCTCCCTCCATCATCTGTTTCAAGAAGGCCATCTTTTCATCTTTGAATTTTTTCTTATTGAACTAAAATGCTTACAGAAATGTTAGTTGTAGCACAGTAGGAAGATAGAGAAATACATAAACATGAGTGCTACCTTTTTGCAATAGAACTTAAACAATTGATCAACCGGCTCTTGTTCTTCTTGTCCACTTCCTTCTTCATTTTCTTCTTCCCGTTCGACTCCTTTGTGGCTATTGTTACTGCTTTCTGCCAATGTCCCCTGCGATCTCTTCGCCGCCTTTTTCAAGCTCATAATGACCAACTTTTGACCCTTGATACGGCTTTCTGGTTGGAAATCCCTCTATATTACAACAACCACTTTGCTAGATATGATGAATAAAGTCGATGCGTACCTAGACTTTACCAAGGCCGATAGCTCTGCAAAAAGTTTGTCCTATTTTTATGCATTGAATTTCGTGTTTCTGTAAAATAGGTTGGTTGGTCTTAAGAATGACGAGACAACTAAACTAATAAGCTTACTTTAATAGCACATATTGTTTTTTTTTTATTATTGCACTATTTGAGTTATCGACCCTGTTCCTATATGCTTTGGAAGGTAGTAACAAAGGTCGCTAATGTTCATTCAGTAATCTTAGATCGGTGTTTTGTAACAAACTAGCAAGATGTGGGTCTTTTTTATATTTAAGATAGACTAATGTTATTCTATATGGAAAACGTTAATACAGCAGCTGCTAGTTTGCTTGTTTCATTCACCTTCTTCTCCAGGGAATGTTGCCATTATAATATTGTTTAAAGTACTATGCAAGAAAGAGCACGTTGAAAAATTACGCACTGCATTTTGTGATGTAGTTTTGGGAATTTCTATTTGCACACGTTCATTACACACGGTAAAAGTATAAGAAGAGTATAGCCGCTATAAAGGGATTTTCAAAATCGAAGGTTTCTATTACAGCCTTGTTTTTCTTTTCAGTGCATTCCTTTCTCGAATGATATAAGTTTGCATGAAATGTTTAAAATAAAAGTAAAAGAGTAGTCGTAAGAGCTGTTCCAATCTATAAATAAATAATGAAGAAAATGTTGTCAGTTCGTGTACGACTTTACTATGTTTCTTTGTTCTATGATGGTTGATTTATAATCGTGAGAAACAGGGCTCATTGTCTTGAAAACAGTCAGATATATATACAGCAAAAGAGTCAACAGAAATCCTTGCACAGTTAACGTGTGCATTTAGCAAAATCCGGAAAATTCTAAATCCAAAAAAAGACATGAGATAAAAAATGGGACAGAAGCAGGGTGATTTCTCATTTGCTTGGAAAATAATTTTAAATTTATGCAGCAATGTAAATTTGTATGTTTCCCAGCTGCAGTTAACTTTATATCCCTCACCTCAATGGAGCTGTGTCAATTTTTTCAGTCTATCACGTATGCCTTTGTGGTTTATACGTGTCTTTAATATAAGCTTTAGATATCGTTCTTTGTTGTCCCACAGTCAAACGCAACATATGTGAACCTTTGCATACAAAGTCGATACCAATAAATACCCTTGTGTAGTAGTAGAAAATAATGGAGCCTCAAGCCGAAGCGTGCTGCGGGAGATTGGTAAAATTTGGAGTTTTGAGTCAAATAACATGTCGAATCGGAGAACATATTCAATATAAATCAATTGAATGCATTGAGGCTACCAGGCAAATGACTGTTTGAGAGATGCCACTGACAGAGAGCTTTTTCCAAATTATGAAGGCGTGTGAGAAACTTTTTATGTTGGGCAAATGCGTTCTATGATGGTATCTACATTATAATTAGTCCGTTCATAAGCGACCGCTTGCTGGCATTGAAGCGCTGATCGATAATTTAAAATTTTCTTTTCTTTCTTTCTTTTAGCCAACTTTAAAAAATCATCTTTTGCACATAATGGTTTCTCCACATCACATCGAAGAGGATCAAGACAATAATGCTGATTCCGACACTGTTACCATTAATGGCTTCATGTTCTGTGCCCCTCATGGTCTTGAATATTGTCACAGATGTACTTCTGACTACCGCGCCACCAACAATATCTTTATTGAGGACATCCTGGATGAAAAGCTGACCGAAGAGGAATTGGACTTCAAGTGGGAAGGTGAGGATCGTGAACCGATAAGTATAGCATATCAATGGAAACTTGTAGCAAAAGGAACACCAGGTTGTATAGAACACGAGAAAATTGCGTGCCAACAATGCTTTAATTGGGGTGAACAGGTGACACGTCCTATCATCAATGAACGCAACAGCCGCTAGCCAGAGTATATTTTAACTTCTAAAAAAACTAATATTGGTTGTCTTAACTATTCAGTACTTTATCAGTCTTATTTCATCTTAATAAATATAATAAATCAAACTTTCCTGCATCTCTTGTCTGAAGGGACTAAAAGCTCTGCAGTAGTTAATTTAAAAACATATGTCGTTAGCTAAACTGTGAGAAAAGTGTGTGCAACAGGGTCACTCTCTTTCGCGTTAACTCATCATATCATTTTTTTTTTTTTTGCAAATAATAATAATAAGAGGTACTTGTGTGTATGTGGTTCTTTTGTGAAAGACGGATGGCAGTCATCTTGGCTTACGATCCCCATGGATACCGTGATAAAGTTGCTCACCACAATTGAAACATCCTTCAAATCCTAGTTTTATATTATGGTCCATACATCCATAGTTTATTTTCTTATATACACGTAACCCATTTATGAGCTACTACATTTAAAGTTTCCCGTCCATTCTTTTCCCAATTGCTACTGTATTCTCCACCAGTGATCAAGTTGAGTAAAATCAAAAACTGGTTAATAACATTAGGTGTTAAAAATGCTATAATGCCGATCATTATTGGTAAGAATTAGCTATCAAGTCTGTGTTCATACGTTATAGCATTGATTTTGAAAGAGAAGTCTGGTAAATACTATTCACCATCCATTACACTTCTGGCCGCATAAACTAGCATTCACGGAAGAGCTCTACCAGCCAGCTTGGGATGACAAATGTGCTTCATATACTTTATAGAATACCTGTAAATGAGAACTCCACTGTATGTGGAAAAACATAATTTTTTTTGCCTATAAACCAGTGGCATTCACGCACTATGTTACGGTTAATCTCTTGATCTTCATTATGGTTTGCTTATCCGAATTGAACAGGATTGTGCTAATTTGCATTGAATGAGGAGACAGTGATGCCAGCCAGATAAAAAGCTCCTGTATCCAAGATATTCGTCATGACTTCTCTGATAACAGACGATTTACTCACAATTAAAAAAGACGTACTTGTCCTTCCAAATGTAAAAGTCTTTTAGGTTAAGTAAGTTAAAAAAAGACTACACGTTATTCCTTTCTATTTACAAGTCAACCTCTATTGATAAAGGTCCTCAAACAAGTACTCTAAAATATAATGGCCAGGTTCTCAATATAACTTGTATATATTATTGAAAATATCTTCTGTGGTCCTGTTTGATTCTACCTTTTATTTGGAAAAGCCTTTTTATATACTGTAATCGCTTTCAAGCTGAATTTTCAGCAATCTTGTTCTTGGCGCCAGTATCCACTATGTTGATACATAGTAATGCCTATTTTATTTAGCAGCTACTCGCTACCTATTGCAGCTTTTCACGAAAGGCTTCCTAATCCGCACTTTGAGATCTTGCATTAGCAGCAGCCTAACTTTTTAGATTCAGCGCAATATATCACTGAATGTATAATTCCATCTATTCTTTTTCTTTCCCAAACTTAATACAGACATATAAAGCGTAAACATAAAGATGATCCACCAGACAGAAAAAGAAAGAGAGTTATCAGAGATAAATATCAACTGTATACATTGCGAAAAGAATATGTGCCTCGCCATGTTTTAACTAGACACAGATTTGAATTACCAAGAAGAGGAGGGTAGTTTGACAACATCAAGTTCTTCCGCCACTATGGGTGCTCCAAGCTCCACAGTCAGGGCCTCAAGTTCCACGGGCGGCGCTTTAAGTTTGATCTACTTGTAAGTTGTGTCCTTATAGAAAGGAAAAGAAAGTAATTTGACTCAAGGGTGATGATTATAAAGTGGAAACTTTTACAATCAAGTGCTTGTTGAAAAATACGTGTGTGGATGCAAGAATTATAAAATCCATAAACAACTTGGTGGAATATAATACCAAAATTATCTATGTAGGCTCTCTGTTTGCCAATTATGCTATCTTGAAGCGCTTAGACGCCAATGAAGATGTCCCAGTCATTAACCAAGACTTTGTATATGCTTTATTCTCCACTTTGTCTGGTAATGGAAATAAAGCAACGAAGTTCATCATTGACTATATCCTTTCTATTTCTGCTAAGCAGTATGAAACTCTTATATGAAATCATGTCTGTGAGAACATGAAAGAAGAAGTACTCGCTTTTTTCTAGAAACACTCTCGTACAAGACTTCAGAATTCTATTTTCGTGCCTTGACGGTGAGCCAGAGAAAATCACTTGCTCATTACATCTAACTAATACAGAGCCAATATCTTTTTTCTATTGTTCAATTCCAAAACGTCTGTATGCACATGCTGACAACCCTTGATAAACTTGTGATTTGTAAGCCTCGATAATTTGTTGCTAATTATGGCTTTCTGTGCTATTCCTGCCTTATTTAATACATAAATTTGTGCCTACATGATGAGAGGATAAATGGTTTTATTTGGTTGAATAGTTAAGGTAGAAAAAGTATGATTTGTGTTATGAATGCGTCAAATGAAATATTAGCAAAATTCTGTAGTATCGAATTGGCAGAGAGTAAACAGAACTAGAACTCTTTCTTCTTTTCATCGTAACTTAACCCTCCTGGACCAATAGACACCAACAGTAGTAACCCGCCCATAATGCTTAGGCATTGGAAAAAGTCATAACGCAAGAAATCGCGCTTATATTTGGAATGTTGCACTGACCACCAGTTATTGACCAACATATTGATAATACATAATAGAGAAATTAAAAATGTAGCCGACCATTTAGCTCTGAAACCGACAACAACCATGGCACAGGCAGTTAGACCAACAAACGATACTGCTGCACGCAAGTAATTCCACTCACCGTTAAAAATAAAACCTATGAACAACAACACTAATAAGATACGTCCTGCCAACTGAAAATACTTGTGTTTCTCGTTCATAGTCAATTGTGGTAAGCTTCCAAACATACTATTCTTTTTGTTGATAGCTTTCTTGCGAAGAATCGATTCTGACATACATAATAAGAGACCACCTGTTACTGATAAGTTGCGTAGGAAAAACATCTAGTACCAAACACATTTTAGTAACATGTCACTCTCTCACTTTTTCACTTTTACCAAGTCAAAAACTAAACCATAAGCGAATGCCTGCCCAATAATAACTGCTGCTAATACTGCAACTGAAGGACCAACAAGGCGTTTCGATATGATACAAGAGGAGAATAATAGCATAGACTATATATACAATATATTTGTTTGACACTTATTATGCTGTCCACTCTTCTCCACATATATATATATATATATACTTACTGCAGCATTGAATCCTAGAAATACTGGCGCAGCATATTGAGGAAAATGGCGACCTTCTTCTAGATACATGATTTGATCACTCCATTGCCATAGAATACGTAAAGCATCTTCAAAAAATGTAGCCACTATTAAGAACCGACTAATGGTAGGGAGATGGGGCTTTACAGGTGTTCCAACTAGAGTTAATATTGCTTCAACTCTTTCACTTGTTTCTTTTAAAGAACTATATCCCATTGTGTTTATAATTAAAGGGAAAAGAGAAAAAAGACTAACAATGTGCAGTTATATATATACCTCGAACATAGTAATTTGACATGTTTACATAGGCCATACTTAAATATCTTCCAAGAGTATAATAGATCATATATCATTATAAACATTCTTTGAACAAAACAATTGACAACAACAAATATGCCAACTGACACGATAAATGTGTGACTTGATTTTATGGTATAGTGGTAAATTTTTGCAAATCCAACAAATATGTTATGTCTGCAAATTTCATTTTCATCTAGCTTTTCAACTCTAATTATTTTCATTGAAATTTAGTTCCTGTCATTAAATACCAATTCTTGAAATGTTACATGCTTAAACCCAGCAACAAGAAGTAGATCGTTATTTATAGAGTACCTTACAATGTGCTTATATAATCACGGAATGATATAGGGGATCTCTTTACGTAATGTTACGGAATTACAATTGTAATATTTATATTCACGAATTCATGGCTAATCCGATGGAGTTTCTAAACGGAAAAATGAAAAACCTTTTTTATAGTGGAAATTTCCAACGTTGAAGAGATTTACAGTCGCGTACTCATAGTCGTGGCTGGCTATTTAGGTTTATAAGAAACATTTACGCGAAAAAAGTTAGTATCACACGGGCATAATTTAGGCATGTAAAAACGCTTTTTTGTTATTGATTCATGATTGTTAATCACCACTCTATCTTGTGTAAAGTATGGATAATAGCTGAATTGAAAAAAAAAAAAATGTTCTAAAGCAGCAGTAATGATGTAAGCCTTAAAGAAACTCTTGGCGACTACGCTTAGATAATATAAATATGCCCTCTTTTACCCTTCATCCATCCCTGTCCGCATGAATTTCCTTATTGTAGCCTGTAAAACTATAGTTTATGCTTTGCACTGTAGGACAGATGTCTAAAAATATACTTTGAAGAAATTTAATTCGTCACCTTCATGAGATTCTTTGTTTCTCTCAAAGAACTCCGTTTTTTTTTTTTCTTTGCATAATTTCCATGAATTAAACAAACTGATTTTTTTATTTTTTTATTCTTTCTCTTTTTCTTTATTTCTCAAATCCGCGTTTTCTCTCTGTAAATGTCATTTTTTAACAAGATAATTGATAAAGCAAAGCATACTACTGCACCAAAAGAAGACAAGATGCAAACTGATAATACATTTATTCAAAGTTTTAACAATAACAAGCCCTTTTTGGGTATTCATACACCCCATTCATCTACTTCTTCGCATCAAAATGATAAAGTGAATCACCAATATTCCACTGGTTATGTGACTCCGAGACAATCACAGGAAATGCTGCAACAAAACAACAACAACATGGATATAGATGATACCACTCATCAGGGTAAAAATCATGCCATCTAAATGTTTTATTCATGCATTAATTTTGATTAGTAGAGCAATATTATCAACAGCAGCAAGATGGTAATGATATTGATATATTTATTCGAACGTATTACTCATGTTTAAATAATAGCAAGATATCAACACTATGATAAGGCAATGATGGATCAACGCAAAAATCGGCCCAAGTTAAAGCTAGATGACTTTCATCTTTTACGTACACTAGGTACTGGATCTTTTGGTCGTGTTCACCTCTCTCAATCAAGACACAATGGTCGCTATTACGCGATCAAAGTCTTGAAAAAATCCGAAGTTGTTCGATTAAAACAAGTGGAGCATACGAACAATGAAAAGCATATCTTAGAATCTGTCGCCAACCCCTTCTTGGTTAATTTATGGGGAACATTTCAAGATGATTCCAATCTATATATGGTCATGGATTATGTACCTGGTGGTGAATTGTTTAGTGTATTAAGAAAAAGCAAGGTATAAACCATGACTATATATATATATATATGTGCCTGTATTCATTATGTATAAAATATAGAGATTCCCTGATCATGTTGCCAAGTTTTATGCTGCTGAGGTCGCACTAGCCATTGAATATCTGCACAATAAGAACATTGTCTATCGTGATTTAAAACCTGAAAATTTATTGTTAGATGGCAGTGGGCATATCAAAATTACTGATTTCGGCTTTGCCAAGTATGTTCCAGATATCACTTGGACGCTATGTGGTACACCTGATTACTTGGGTAATGTTTGTTTGTTTATAATATTGGTAATATATTTAATAATGTAATGTAGCACCTGAAATTATTCAATCCAAAGGTTATGGTAAAGCCGTTGACTGGTGGAGTTTAGGTGTATTAATATTTGAAATGTTGGCTGGCTATCCACCATTTTATGACGACGACCACTTGAAACTCTATGAAAAAATTCTTCATGGAAAAGTACGATATCCCTCCTATTTTGATCCACATGCAAAGGATTTGTTAAAACACTTACTTACCTCCGATTTATCTCGTCGCTATGGTAATTTAAAAAATGGGGCTGCTGACATCAAATGTCATCCATGGTTTCAAGGTGTGGATTTCGACAGAGTAGCCAACAAGCAAGTAAGAGCTCCTTATGTTCCTCAAATTAGAGGTGAAGGCGATGCTAGTCACTTTGATAGATATCCTGAAAACAATGAACAATATGGTGCTCCCGCTGAAGATCCCTATAGAGAAAAATTTATGGACTTTTAATATTAATAATGCAATATACATATGGGTAAAACTTATTATTGTTAATAATGGATAATATATTATATGTGTGTAAATAAAAATTCATCATATCCTAAAAATAAAAGCAGCTGCGCTAGGGGCTTCGAGAAAGAACAATTCCCCTAACCTAACAATCGTAAGCAGAAGCTTGTTATTGACTTGATCTGACGTTCTATTTTGATACATAATGAAAGATCGCTCTTCTCTTTACTGTGAGCTCAATATTTCATACACTATATATATTAATGTACTTCTAAAGAGATCAGACTTTATAATGCGCTTCTTGAAAGAATATTCTACTGTCATTATTTTAAACTCATAATGGACATAAGAAAATCCGTACAACGAGAATAGTTTAAGCTTTGATGTCACGTGCACTGCAATAGCAGAGCGACTGAGAGCTTCTTTGTAAAAGATTTTACAGTGAGCGCAACATTAAATTGCGGCTTTGTGAAAATTCAAGCTGCATGTCTTTGTGAAATAAATTTGCAGATTTTTGAGAATTCAAATTGCGGAACAAGTATTTTTCCCTTTGTTGTTTCTTTCAACCCTCAATCTGAAATTACAATGAGTATACATACTTTTTTACGAAAGCGGACAAGGGAAGATCTGTGACGAACAAGGCAATGATGCCATGGAATGAACAGAAGAAGTTGATCCATTTCATTTAGAAACTCTCACCACATTACGAGAATATCAAAAGACATAACCTTCCAAGCAAAAGGAAATGAGAGACGAGATTGACGAGAATATAGATGAATTAGCTACGAGGGTGAATGGAGAAAACAAAAAAGTAGCTGGGAAAAGTTATAAAGTATACTCTCCTGACCAGAAGGTGCTTTTTCTGTACTATTTTCAAGTAAAGTTATTTAAGGCTGCGAAAGCGGCCAGATTTTCTGGTGTATCCGAACGCACTAATCAGCAGTAGGCTAAAAGATTGAGAGATGAGCCTGGCCCACATTTGGTACACCCGAGCTAAACCCAATTGAGCAATTTTGGTCTGTTGTAAAGAACAAGGTCAAGAGAGGCACGTTTTCTGATGATGAAGATCTTAAGACAAGAACTGCATATGCATGCGAGAATTTTCCTATTCAACGTGTGAAAGCTTTTGTACAGCACTCAACTAATCAACTCGAAAAGTGTAGAAATAAAGAACCCTTATAATCATATAAATCCTTCTCACTTTACTACAATTTTAGTTCACAAAAAACTGCAGATTGATTTCAAAAAAAAACCGCGATTTGATTTTTGAGAAAAACCCGCAAACTGAGTTGTGACAAAGCTTATACTTTGAATATTTATTTCCCGCACTTTAATTTTTCTAAATCCGCAATTGGATGCTGCGTTCACTGTAATGTTGACGAGTCAATAAAAGAGCTGTCAACAGTAAAATTAGAATTATTAGGCTTTCTCTGAGACCGTAAACTTCTGGCTTAGAACTACTTAAACTTCTCAACTCTCTTGAACTCAGCAGCTCGGTTCGCTTTGTAATAAATACAGTAAGATAGCTATCAGTATAAAAACTTCAATGCCCCTCAATACATATTGCAATATAGTTATTAATAAGACACACAGTGCTTTGATGTGTGAAAGGTTCTTTGCCGACATTTTTTCAAATTATGACGAATAAATCCTCGTATTATTAGCAGCACTAAAAAAAAAAAAAACTTTAGAGCTGTTTGCTAGCATAAGCGCTTATCTCAATATGAACGTAAGGATGAAACAGGTTGTTTACTTGTTTTACAAGCCTCCGAACTTATTGTTTGTAACAGATTCTGCTGCACTCTCCGGTTATAAACACTTTTTTCTCGATACTTTTCGAATTCTTTAAGTATTTCTAAAAAGGGTAGAGGAACCTTCTTACATATATGGTAGTAGTTCCTATCTCTCACCCCAACAATGCTTTCGTTAGTGTTACTATTTTTCTTGAATTCGCCAATAAAAATGAATTATATCATAATTTTCCTCGTTCACCAACTCTAACTGGTACTTTTTTCTCGTTCAAAAAGTTACAGGGTCACATGACTCTGTTTGTTTGTTATAAATACATTGCATTTCGTTCACTTTTTTTTTTCTGTATATCATAACAATGACTTCCTCTATTATCCTTCAAGCTGCCCGTCCCGCTATGGTCTCTGTGTCTAAAAGACCTTTGGTGTTAGCTCCTTTGAGAGCCTTTTCTACAGAAAAACCTAAATTTATGGAGCAAGCACACCATCAAGTTGCCCCTTTGACTGATGCTACTTTATATGCTCCCCAAGGTCATTCATCTACTGAGGCTTCTATCTCTCACAGCACCGCTACCGAAACTATCTTTACCCCCTCTGTTAATGCTGTATTTGATGACTAAGCTTTGCATACTCATATACATACACGATTGTAAATAATAAAAATACCAAATTGACATGATTTTTTGATCTCAAATTGTTGAATTCACATTCATCGCTTCCGTAAAAACCCAGTCACGAACTTCAAAAGATCTTTTTTTTTTTTTTTTGTTAATTTGACAAGGCCGAAGAAGGTGTGCATAAACAAACATTTCTTTTTTCTTATTTCATTTTATAAATAAACAAATCAACCAACGTTTGATATGTCAAGTGACAACGCTATTAAAATTTTTACCGGTAATGCTTCACCCGCTCTTGCCGAATTAGTTGCTAAGCGTATGGGTCTCAACCTTGCCAAGGCAACTGTTCTCAAGTTTTCGAACCAAGAAACTTCAGTGACCATTGGCGAGTCAGTGCGTGATGAGGATGTTTTTATCATTCAATCGGGATGTGGCGAGATCAATGACAGCTTGATGGAATTGTTAATCATGATTAATGCTTGTAAGGCAGCATCTGCACGTCGCATTACGGCCGTCATTCCTTGTTTCTTTTATGCACGTCAAGATAAGAAAGATAAGTCTCGTGCTCCCATCACTGCACGCTTGACTGCAAACATGCTGACTGTTGCTGGTGCAGATCATGTCATCACCATGGACTTGCATGCCTCTCAAATTCAAGGCTTTTTCAACATTCCCGTCGACAATTTGTATTGCGAGCCCTCCACTATTCAGTATATCAAGACTCGAATTCCAAACTGGCAAAATGCGATGATTGTCTCACCTGATGCTGGAGGTGCTAAGCGTGCTACTTCAATTGCTGATCGTTTGGAGCTTGACTTTGCTTTGATCCATAAGGAACGTAAGAAAGCCAATGAAGTATCTCGTATGGTGCTCGTTGGTGATGTGACAGGTAAAATTGCTATCTTGGTTGATGATATGGCCGACACTTGCGGTACACTTGGATTGGCTGCTAAAACATTGATGGATAATGGTGCTGAAAAGGTTTATGCCATTGTAGCCCACGGTATCCTCTCTGGTAAAGCTATCCAAGTCATTAATGATTCAGTTATTGAAAAGATGGTCATCACAAACACTATTCCTGCCGACGATAAAGTGAAGCTCTGCCCCAAGTTGGATATTATTGATATTTCCTCCACTATTGCTGAAGCTATTAGAAGGTAAGAATTGTTTATTCTAATTGTGTTTAGCTGCTAACTTTTTTCTGTATCAGAACTCATAATGGTGAATCTGTGTCCTACTTGTTCCACAATGTACCAAATTAGATTAGATGCTTAGGCATACTGTTTCCTCTTGTTTTTTGCCTTTTCATTACTAGCATTTGATTTTCTTTCAATTAATGTAATCTATGGTGTATATATAAATATAGAATAAAGCCAGGTTAATTATGAATAGAGTTAAAGGAGTTGGTTCTGTCCATCTACTTGTGTTTGTTACATCATGTAAATAAAGAAAATACGTGTATTTGAAAGAAACTTCTTTTTAACGCGACATTACAAAGTTTCAGGAAAGAACTGAAACGACTTTATGGGCGATCATGTAACTTTATTCTTGTTTTTTGTTTCGAAATGGAAAAGACTAAACTTAACATTACCGGATTGTTTGTTATTCAGTGATCCGATATTTATTAAAACAGTTGAATAACGAGAAAACAGGAACCATTATTCACGAAACAAAGGCACTTTTTCTAACAAATAGACCACTTTAACTAAAAGAAACTTGCTTGCAAG
This sequence comes from Mucor indicus B7402, assembly GCA_000697295.1. Lineage (NCBI taxonomy): Eukaryota > Fungi > Mucoromycota > Mucoromycetes > Mucorales > Mucoraceae > Mucor > Mucor indicus. The sequence goes on from JNEK01003110.1 coordinate 47,964, forward strand.
CTAACTAATATAAGTCTCTTTTTCACGTTAGAGTCTTTTTTCATATTCAATAAAACAGCCTCATAGAAGACTACATTGAAATGAAGTAACCAGATTTTCAGACATGAAAGAATCTTTACTTGTTCATCAAAACCCAGATGAAGAAAATGGAGTCACAAATAGGAGTCACGCATTTTTATTTTTTTTTTATGGAAAAACAAAAGTTGTCAAGTTGATCTACTTTTATATTTAAAATCACCATGGCACCAGCTGTTCAGAAAAGAGCAAAGAAATCAACCAAGACACAATTGAAACCTAAAAGCAAGAAGGTTGTGAAGTCCTCTTTTGTTGAAAAGAAAAGCAAAGGTGACTAAAGTAATTCCTATTTTGACATGTCATTATACTCATTCTCCCTTTTTAGCTGACAAAAAGAAACCTGCCAAAGAGTCGTAAATGTTTGACTTGAACTATAAAACGCTTGATATAGCTCACCGAGATTTAATTTCTTTTAGTGATTCTGAGGATGAAGTAATTGAGGATGCAGGTGATTCTGAGGATGATATTTTCAAGGTATTTGTTATTTTACAGTTATTATTTATCGGTCTTAACAACTGTTATAACTAGAAATTACAGCGTGTTATGGATAATGACGAAAGCGGTGAGGAAGAAGCTGCTTCCGATAATGAATCTGCAGAAATTATGGATGAAGATAGCGACCTTCCTTCTGATTTTGAAAGAGAAATGGCTGTAGATGATAGTGACAATGAAGAAGAAGAGGATGAAGAAGAAAACCCTGAAAAATTAAAAAAGGATATCGATCAACATAAACAGGATATGGAAGCTTTGAAAGAACGTGATCCAGAGTTTTACGAATTTTTACAAAAAGAAGACGCCAATCTTTTAGATTTCCAAGAGTCAGACGTCGAATTTGGAGACGACCTTGACGATGAGGAAGATGAAAAGGCTGAGGATTTGCAAGAAAGCGCTTTCAACGATTCGCTTCCTGTATTAGATAAAAAAACATTAAATGAATGGATCGAAAAAATTAAGACTTCCAATGACTTCACCACGTTTAAGAAGCTGTTAAATGCATTTAAAACTGCCGCTAGAATGTCTGAAGAAGATGACAATGTCAGTCTTGGAATCAAAATCGAAGATCCTGCTGGTAACTTTATTTATCTGAGCGAGTTGCGTTTTTTGTCAACTAATGTTATACTTAGTCTTCTCAAAGGTTATTACAAACACACTTCGTCTCGCACCTGTTGTTTTTGCTCATCATTTGAAGCCCAAGAAAGAAAACGGCTCACCAATGACCTCTGGTCGCTGGTCATTCTTCAAATCCTATGTCAAGACATACCTCAACAACTTGATTCATTTGCTTAGAAATTTAACTGATGCTGATATGCTTCGTTTGACCATTCGTGAAGCTGAAAAGTGCACCAACCTTTATGTATGCTTCGATCGTCTTGCTAAAGAGTACCTCAAAACTCTTTTAAACGCTTGGTCCAGCCTTGGCTCTACAGATATGGTGAGAATGCAAGCGTTCATAAATATCAAATCTTTAGCTGTTATTCCTGTCCCTGCCAGTAAAGAAACTAATTCACAAGGTTACCTTGATCTCTGTCTCAAGAATGTTTATTTGACTTTTGTTAAAAACTGCAAAAACACCAACCTTCACACATTACCTGTTATCAATTTAATGCGTAACTTGGCCGTGCAATTATATGGTATCAACCCCACATTAAGTTATCAGCAAGGTTTTGTTTATATCCGTCAATTAGCTATTCATTTAAGACAGGCTATGAAAGTGCGATCGGTGAAAAATCATAATATGGTTTATAACTGGCAATACGTGCACTGTATTGATTTCTGGGCTGATGTCTTGAATGCCTATAGTGGACCTATGGCTGATGAAGATGGTACAGAAGTTGAGTCTCCTTTACATCCATTGATCTACCCTTTGACTCAAGTGGCTACTGGCGTCATTCAATTAATTCCCACAGCGCAATACTATCCTCTTCGTTTCCATGTGTTACGTTCTTTGACTTCTCTTGTCCACAACACCAACACATTCATCCCCCTTGCTACCTTTGTTTTAGACGTACTTAATGGTAATGTTGCCATGGAGAAAGCAAAGAATGTAAACGGTGGTATGCCTACTGATTGGGACCTCGTATTGAAAGTCAACAAGAAGTTTGTTCACAGTCGTTTGTATCAAGATGAAGTCATTGAACAAAGTGCTAAAGCGTTACAAGACTATTATAAAGAATTTTATGACCACATTGCTTTCCCTGAAATGGTCGATGCAGATATTATTTCTATCAAGCGTTTTGTCAAGAAATCGAAAAGTCTAAAGGGCAAAGAAAAGGTCAACAAATTAGTTAAAGAGGTGAGTCGTAAGATATTACTTGGGCACAGAGATGACTAATGTTGAGTATATTATAGCTTGAAAAGAAGGCCAAGGATGTCCGTGATAGACGTGCTAATGCTACTATTAGTCCTGCTGAAGCTGTCCCTCCCACTTTAAAAGCCCTCAAAATATAATAAAATCATCTCTAGAGTATATAATGTGCATGTTGTTAGAAAGACGACTCTTTGTAGATAACCAATATGTGTGAATATACGTGGCAAAAGATCATCAAATAGATACCAGATAAGACAATAAGGATCTTGTTAGATACTAGTCTATAATTATTATTAAGTTTCAAGAATCAAAACAAACAAACACAGGCTTAATCAGAGTGCTGTTGATCCGAAAAAATAAGGAGAACATTTTTTTTTAGTCCTTTTCTTTTCTTGTTTTTTTTTTTGATTTTATAAGAATGAAAGAAAGAATCAGAAAACTCTCAGGCACATCAAAAAAGAAGATATTTGCGGGCTCCTCGCTCTCTTTATTCTGCTCTTATTCGATGCCACATTTGTTGAGAAGAATTCGAAATAATCATTCAATTAATAACCATAATATCTCTGCCCTCATAATTGTGATAATTGCTGCCACAGTAACGTTATGGTATTTATTTTATCACCATAGAAACAATTACCAGCCAGCCGAAACAATTAGAAGGAACAACATTTTAAAAAGAAAGTTATTAACGTCACCAAAGGAAAAATATGCGAGTTTAAAAGTTTGTTGTTGATGATAAATTCTTGTTAATAGATACTGAAAGGGATGCTAATAGGTAGATCAAAGGTTCATGAATCCTTTTGATGAATGGAGTGAAGTCCCGTTTCATAAAACTGCCTTGTTTTGGATGAGGAGATGGAAAGGAAATGGTATACCAAAATGCAAAAAAGTAAACATAAAACTATTCAGGTGAACCAAACAAACAAATCAACATTTTCATATGACTGTATAGGAACTGGAAAACACTTTACCTGTCATGAAACCGGATCTGGATACAATAAAAAGGGCTAAAAATGCAGTGACATTTACTTGGTTCGGGTAAAAAGGCTTTTTACAATTTACGCCCTCTCCCTCATCTCACTTTTTTATTTAGCCAATCAACTTGCTTAATGACGATAAACGGTTTGACTATTTTGTCTGATCCGGTGTTTAGTAAATGTTCAATAAATGATTATCTCGGTCCTAAAAGGCTGAGGCCTATTCCATGCCAGCTGGAAGATTTCATAAATGATATTGATATTGTTCTGGTATCACATGATCACTTTGACCATTTAGGTAGGAGTAATTACTTGGATAACATTAGTGATCAACACCTGAATATTATTTATAGATGAAAATGCGGTCTATAAACTGGGAAATAATGTAGTTTGGTATGTTCCTTTGGGGTTAAAGAAGTGGTTTTTAAAAAGAAATATCACAAACGTCATTGAATTGGATTGGTGGCAAGAGTTAATGCTAGAAATTATGCCAGATACTAAAATTGCTTGTGTTCCAGCTATGGTATGTACAAACATTGATGCAGTGCTATTTTATCCAACTTTTTATGGACATACATATAGCATTGGAGTGGATCAAGAACTCCATTTGAGAAGAACAACACTCTTTGGTGCAGCTATGTAATACAATCTGGAGACAATAAAATTTTCTTTTGGCAAGTAATCATCGGGTTGCACAGATACGTTCATACACTAACTTTAGGTGTCTAATATAGTGGCGATACAGGGTACTGTCCAGAGCTGTTTCAATCGATAGGTAAGCTGTATGCTCCTTTCACATTGGCAGCTATTCCTATCGGCAGCTTTATGCCTACACATTTAATGAAACACCTTCATATGGGACCTGAAGATGCAATTAAGGCGCATATTGATTTGGGCTTTCCTCGCCTATCAGTCGGTATTCACTGGGCTACATTTATGATGTCGGACGAGTACTATATGGCACCCAAACAGCTCTTAGATTCAATTTGGGGAGACATTGAAATAGAAAAATTATCTATCGTTACAACTGACAACAGTAACGAAAGCACAACTGTGTCTCCTAACAAACACTTGATTGAATCAAAATTCATCACCACAGCATTTGGTCAAACTATATCATTAGATGAGTTGAAATAGGAATATAACTACATTCATTCTGATTTCTTTCTATATAAATATATACATTTTATTGCATACAATTTATTGCACCCCACTCTAAATACACATGGTTCATTTTTAAATCGGCCCCCCTTTTCTTTTTTACATAGATAACGAAAGCAGAGACTGTCAACATGAGTGTTATAGTTTTTCCTCCTTTTTGTGTTGTTCTGTGACTTGTATAATAATGCGCACAGATCTCCTTTTTGCTTTACTCGCCTGTTCTTGAATGCATGTAAAACTCTGCGTTTTTATTTTGTTTGTTTTCTTTCTTTCTCTTTCTTTCACAAAACACGCATATGGTTGCAACCCACTTGGACATCCAGTCACTTTCTCGTGATAGCTTTGACGGCAAACAGTTAACAGCCCCTCATCTTGACATTAACAATGAAGATGAAGAGAGCAATAGAGGGTTAGAGGATGAAGAAATAAGTTTAGGTACAGAATCCATTACGCTTACAACAGATGACGAGCACGACAAGGATGACACAGAAATTATCAGACTACAATACGATGAAGATCAAGAACAAGACGAGTACTTTGTACCTGGCTTAGACGATGAAGAAGGAATCCCTGGTGAGCTAACTAGACCAGGATACAAGCGTATGAACCTTAAAGGAGAATCTGAATCGGATAAAGACCTTATCATTTATTCACTTAATGAATCACTACAAATTCACAAGGAAATGGTTGAGCGGGTTCAAACTGAAAAGGACGATATTGAATATCAGTACGAGTTGGAAAAAGCAGAAGAAACAAAAGAGATTGAACAAGAGAAAGATAAAGCGAACAGTGAGCAAAAGGAATCAATGGAAAAAATGAATAAATTGGAAAGCATGTATCAAGCGTTACTTGATGAACTTGAGTCCAAAAAATTGGAATACCACAGAATGGAAAGCAGATTTCACTCTTATGTAAAAGATATTAAATCCAATGATGACGATATCTATACAATACAAGCACAAATAAACGAATTGTTCAACAAAGTGTCTCAATTATGTAAGCCACTAAGTACAGCTGCAACTTCAACTACTCTGGACTATTTTTTTGATAGGTGGCCGGACATGATGGGCCTTTATTTTGAAACAGAAGAACTGGAATCATCTACTATTTCTTTGTTAACAGAAAAGATGTTAGTTGAAACAATTATGCATGACATTTTTCAAACACCCATTCATCCAGGTATCACCTTGAACCATGCGTTTGGCAAGATACATAGCTGGGTCAATAAGCGCAATTCATCATGGGCCGCAAGAATAAGACAACAGATTTTTGCTTTTTTAGTAAAACAATCAAATGAAGAAGATGAAGCCATTGAAGCTCAAAAGCAAGCCATGATACATGATGTTTGGGAAAAATTATGTCTTATTTACAACGTCACTGTAGAGAGCAAGAAACAAGACATACTTGTTCAATGGACAGACATTATAAACGACGCTTTCAAATTGAATGTAGCTATAAAATGCCAAGATAGGCCTCCAATAGAGATACGGCAAATTAGAGAAGGTAGTTTATTTGATGGAAGTCTAATGAAGACATACAGTGAAGGAGACACAGTAGCTTTTATTGTATCACCACCCTTCAAGGCAGGCGATGAATATGAAGGATTCCTCATACATGCAAAAGTTTATTGTATTTAATAAAAGATTATTTAGTTACTTGTAACATCTATCGTAATTTATTGTCTTCTATACGATAAACACAATGAAAATTGAAAGTGTGATATATGAACGCCCTTAACAGCCCACCCAGAAAAGAACAATGAATCAATTATAATGCATACACCTACTTGTCCTGAGAATATTATAAAAAAATACAGGGCGAATTAGAGGTTTTCAGTCTTCGTTGCGTCAACATTGGCTGTACCTGGAATCTACTCTTTTTTTATGTAAGTGGGGTAAATTTGATTTTTTTTTTTTTTTTTTTTTTTTGGGTTAAAAGTATACTTCCTTTCTTTCTAATTAACAACAATCTGACATTTTAAAGATCTATAGTCAGGAT